>JAPWTK010001051.1:0-95734 GCA_029963805.1 Aromia moschata | reverse complement strand
ACATCACCATAAAGAAACCAATTTGGTTTCTTTATGCACATCACTCAGTCGCAAATTATTTGTAGCGGTTATTCCATCAAGATGTATTGGATATTGAAAGGCAACATTGAATTTTTAGTTAAAACTAGAAAGCTCTTGCGATGGCTTCAAAAAGGTATTGTAACTTTTTTATAATATTGTAGCGGTGTTAAAACATTAGTTTTTTTTTTTAACATGCTAACATTTTGTTTGACATGCTAATAGTTCAGTCTTTTATGCACCCAGTCACTCGATTTTCTAGGTTTTACTATCTATTTCTGTAGGTATTGTCAGGTCTGTCACGAATTTAGTAAATTTAAGAAAGTATAATTGATGAAATTGTTTATTGTTAGAATCAATTGACAAGTAATTAATGTAAGTATTATTAATCTTTAACCCTTCTAGTAATATCAGTTAAATTCCTGTTTCTTCATTTTCTTTTCTATGTTTCTGCACAGTTTTGTTTTTGTTTGCGGCACAAGAAGTTTTATCTCTACATTTTTTAGTTACCTACGTACAGGACACAACAGTAACTATTTGCACAATAAATTTAATCTTTAAGCTAAATTCTTTCTCAGAAAAAGTTAGTAATAAGTATTATACCTGGTGTCAGTGGCGTCGGTGGAATTTGACATGCTCGTATTTCCATAAGGAGGGATGGGACCCACACCATATTTTAGGGGGTGGTTACTAGACCTAAGTAGAAGGCTATAATGGCAAAAAATCTTCAGGAAAAGTTGCAAAAATTGTTTTCCAAAAATGGCTGCCTCCAGGGCAGATCTTGGAAATGACTTACAAAATATCTGCGAAATATATTTTTACATAATCGAGTAAATACATTTTTTTTATACTTGTGACTTTTGCATAATTCTTATTTTGCTTAAAGATATAACTTGGAAAATCTCACAGATGAAATGTTGGGATGAAATAAAAATTCAAATTACCATAACTTTTACAGATCTCAAAATGTCAAGAAAATCATAAGTATAACAAAAATTGTATTTACTCGGTGATTATGAAAAAAAATATTTCGCAAATATTTTTGCAAGCCGTTTCCAAGATCTGCCCGGAGGCAGCCATTTTTGAAAACAAATTTTCGCAAGTTTTCCCTGAAGATTTTTTGCCATTATAGCCTTCCACTTAGATCTAGTAATCCACCCCTAATGGTGTGGGTCCCATGCCTTCTTACGGAAATACGAGCATGTCAAATTCCACTGACCGCCACTGCTGGTATCTCGAAGGAAAATATTTTTTTATTTCATGTTTTGCTTTCTTTTCTATAATTATTTTTGTAATTTATTTTAAATATGTCTGCCTCATAAATGAATAAAATTAATCCAATAACGCCCAAACGGACACAATTTTTCGGTCTTTGTGGAGGCGTCAATCTGAAGGGGAAATTAATGAATTCACTCAATAAAAACCACTTATCCTAATGTTTTCGGATGTGATCTTTCGATTTCCGGGGTCAGAATTGTGATTAAATGCTCTAGAAAAAATATGGCTGACTTTATGGAGAAAAGTACTGAAAATTTGGGGTTATTGTTTTTATATAATTTTTTTTAGTCCAAAAAGTACTCTAACCTACTCCTGATTGTGGAGGTAGGTGGAGGCGATAGTTGGAGTTGATGATAGAATTTTTTTGCCGACCTCAACTGACTAATCTTTTCAAAATGGCGGACATTGCATAAAATCTCATGAAATATGAATTTTTCTCTTAGTATTAAGGAGAAAATAATATTATTGTGAGTTGTTCTTGATCCACAGTCATTTTCCTCAATCAAAACAATATTACAGAATATATTTCAATTTTCAATGATGGCGGATTCAAAATGGCGGCCGGATTTCTCAAGAAATGGCGCGTTTTTCATTATAAAGTAAATAGGAGTTTGTAATTATTACAAACTCCTCAAGAAAAACTCTAGATACTTAATACTTAATACTAGAGAAAAATTCATATTTCATGAGATTTTATGCAATGTCCGCCATTTTGAAAAGATTAGAGTGAGTTGAGGTCGGCAAAAAAATGCTATCATCAACTTCAACGATTGCCTCCACCTCCCTCCACAATCCGGAGTAGGTTAGAGTACTTTTTGGACTAAAAAAAATATATAAAAAAAAGCCCCAAATTTTCAGTACTTTTCTCATAAAGTCAGCCATTTTTTCTCTAGAGCATTTAATCACAATACTGACTCCGGAAATCGAAAGATCACATCCGAAAACATTGGAATAAATGGTTTTTATTGAGGGAATTCATTAATTTCCCTACGAGATTGACGCTCCAAAAGAACGAAAAATTGTGTCTATTTGGACGTTAATGGGTTAAATATTAAATATGTCGTCGAAATTATTTGGAATGTTTAAATGATTTAGAGGTTATTGCCACTGCAGCTCTGGATGACAAACGATTGCATTCTCAATTTAAAGCCCGTTTTGCTCACATAGATTCTCTTTATGGACAGTTGGAAATATTTTCACTTAATTTGATACTTCTTATCTTCCGTCTCCCTAATATCTTTGGAATTTGATATATGTATTTAGAGGTCGGATGAAGGACAAAGTTAAAAAATACCAGTCTAAAATTAGCGAAATCTTCTGAAACTATCTCTCTTAAATGTTTATCGTGCTAGCACACCCACATCACAAAATCGCAAAACGATGCACATGAGAATTTAGTGCTCCAATTAAAATTTTAGTGCTACGTTCCTTATATGAAAATTAGTGGTGGTTCTGAACGACAGCTAACATAGCACACCCACGCAAAAATATCGTAAAAAACTATTTTGTTTGCAAAAGTAAGTACGCCATAATTTAGTGTTTTTTAAGTGCTTTTAGAAGAACTATTGTCAACATGCCTAATTACGTTCCATATGTTGTAAAATCAACCTTTCTTCCCTCGAGCATCCAGCTCTCATACCCACACCGAAAAATGCTTAAAATAAATCAACAGGTTTAAAAATATTGCTAGTATAGTAAGAATTCTTGCCATTGCAAAGAAAGTTATCATTGAAGTCATTGTAATTTTCTGGTTGTCACCAAATTATTTTTCAGTGCAGAGGTCTACAGTTTTGGCGCCGATAGCAGTCCCCATAAATGCGTACTTATATCTTCAGTGTATTGTAATTGTTCTTTCTTTTTAATCTTAAAACCTATTTCTCGTTAAAAGAAGCACTCTTCCTTGTATCAAACAATGGTTAGTGAATAATTTAACCCTTCGATACCACACTGGGGTGCCACAAACCCCAATGAAACTTTGAAACTACGGTTGCTTCAATCATTCACATTTTTCGTTACAGATTTTTTGGTAATTAATACATGCCCATCATAATCTTCAGAAAATTATCAATGGATTAAAAAAAGACGTTACGATATGTACATTTATTCAGAAGTTATAACTCAAAAAGTCGTTTCTGTTCCGCAGGCCCCAGTGTGGCAAACTCGTGGACAGAATGTGGCAACGGAGGGTTAATAATTTACAAATGAACAGATTGTAAACGGGCGATTCTTGCGGGATAAAATTTCCAAGTTCTTTTTTTTAAATGAATTATTTGGGAACTAGTTTTCTGAAGTTTTTTATTTCTCTTACACGAATATTAAACAATACACATTAGAGAATACATATTAAACGGAATAAACCAAAAGATGAGGTTGTACAGTAGTTGCATTATATTTGGTTTCTTTCATCACACAATCGTCGTACGAGAACCAGCCACCTAATCGTAAGCATATAGCTGTATAGTGTCCGCCAGAACCAAACGACCTTCTTGTTCTGACAGATGTAGATGACGGCGTGTAATGTGCAATACCGAATAGTTCGTAAAACTTTGTCGAATCCGTTGGGTTCTTTCTTTTCCTTGGGAATTTTGGACAACAATATGCATTCCTCATCGTCAATTGTGCAAACGTCGAAGACAATAATGTTTCCTGAAAATTAAGCGATCGCTACTTAGGTAATAAAATGTAATAATTTCATGAAATTTGTAACTTATTGCAGACAGATTAAGTAAGCGTCTAAGAGTTGCATGAGGTGCATGTAGTTTTTTTATAACGTTTAATGTGTGACTACGCTTTTCGGATATTCTCATACACACATTATTTTGTACATAGTTACCCATTTTATAAATCGTTTTCTTATCTGTGCATTTGCAACCCGAAGAAAAGCATGGTCGTTTTCCCTTCAAAATACTGTCGTGTTATAATGTCGTCATCTTTATTATCGGAACGCAATTCTTCAAGATTTAGACCCAAAACTGCAAGATTAACTAGTTTAGGGCATCCCACATTGCAGTTAGTAACTTCGGTCATCGACGGTTTTGCCGTAAACAACTTTCCGGCCAATACACCGACATTGTCTTCACAATCAATGTTCACAACATTTCCCACTTTCAAATTTTCATATAAGGATTGGAGTACTAAAATTTTCATTAGAGCACTAAATTAGCACTAAAAAAGCACTAAATTCTCATATGCATCGTTTTGCGATTTTGTGATGTGGGTGTGCTAGCTTGACAAATATCTATCTTAATGATCCTGAAGATCTCTCTTAATCTCATCAGGAAGGAGAGATCCTTCCTGATCATTAAGACTGATCAATAATCCTATTGTTTTAACTGCTGATATACGCCAAATGTATAGGCAAATTCTTGTTTCTGGAGAGAATGGGGATCTCCAATGGATCCTTTGGAGATATTCTTCCCAAGAACCAAGAACCTGTACAAGACTTTGTTTTAGATGTCATGATCAACTGCAATTCCCGAACCTAGCGTGGTTATACAAAAGGAGGCCAATGAAATGCCACGCCAACCAAACTGCCACCTACGAGGAAGAAGATTGAGGCAGAGAACCTCGAACTGCCCAGGAGGGCCACCAGGAGCAGGACGAGGAATAAAGATAATGACTGCAGGGAGAGTAGGAGTTCTAAGAAAACCTCCGAAGTGATCATTGAAAGTGTACCTGTCACGATGATCGAACTTTTGAACAGTGAGAAGGGAGACCAAATCAGAAGCGGAGGTGAAGAATACGGCTGCAGTGGTTAGGACCACGGGGTCAAGGGTACGGAAGCAAAACGAGGCGCAACCGGTTAAAGGCATCGCTACAAACGAAATATTAGATCAGGCCGACTGCTAGAATGAAAGAAGCATCCACACGAAGCGCAAGAAAACGGTCAGGTCTGACCCGCCTGAGGTCACAGCCGTCAATTCCGGAAAAAGATAAAGTCCAGTTCGACTTCCGGCAGGGAGAAAATCAACGGCACTGTGAAAACTGAGTACAAACACGCTGTGTACTCGATGGAGCATGCGGAGAACCAGATTAACGCCTCCTACGTCTGCTTCCGCAAAAGAGTCGAGTGCCAACACCGTCCCTTCCCATAAGCTCCACCATGGTGGTGGAGAACTCAAAGATGGTGCCAAAAGAGGTGGAACTAGCACAGACCCGGGAAGAAATCTCCCCTGAGCCCCCTAAAAGACCACAGGTGTCTTGAAAGAGATCTTTGGCCCCCTACGAGAAAACGCCGCTCAAGAAGAAGGTGGAGGCGCTAGAGAAACTCGACGGCGCTGCCAATTTGCTTCCCACCAAGCCCACCGGGATCAAGAAAAAGGACCTAGAAGAACAGGACCCAACGGCGCGTCATCGTCAATGTACAACAAGAACGAGGCAGCAGAAGGCGCAGATGCTGAAGAGGTAGAAATAGAGACAGGGCGGAGGCGCTACGCGTCAAGGAGGAGAAGCACAAGCAGGTAACGTGGCGGCAAGGAGAGGGCATTCATGAATGTGAGGTTTGTCGGGGAACAGATTGAGGCCGGCTCTTGTTTAGCTGTATATTTCATCACCTTCCTACAGAGTTTATTTATTTTGTCTACGGGAGAACCTCATTATAAAAACTAGGGGCAAAATAATTAAATAAGTGTAGTGTTCATTTTATTTTGTCCCACACTTAAATGGCTGCAGAAGTGTAATTCTTTGAGCCAAAAAATTCGACAAAAACCCAACTCTCATAGTTTTTTTGTAGGGTTTTATGTTGTGGTTATGGACCTCTTGAAAGGCAAACGAAAAATTTGGAAAAATATTTCTCGATGATTTTCTCACGATCACACAAAAATTGTGAGCGGAAAAAAATATTGGCACTCCAGATCTGGAAACTGGAAGCTTCAGTTTGCTTCTTTTCTTTCTTCTTTTTGCCTCCTAATTTGGGAATAGTTATTGTTCGGCAGGCGCTGGCCGAACGCGTAGATAAGCTGCAGAAACAACCCGAGGAGGGGGAAAAGAGACACATGCAGGCCAAGAAGGCCAACCAGCAGCTTGACAGGGAGAATGAAATGCCGCCGAGGAGCAGACGGGTTGGCCAGGCGGGCGCACAAGGAGAAGCTGAGCGTCCAGCAGCTGCAGCAGCTGCCCGTCTACACGACGAGCGCGCCGCCTTTGCTGCTGGGCGTCCAGCTTCTCTTTGTGCGCCCACCTGGCCACCCGGTCTGCTTCTCAGCGGCATTTCTTTCTCCCTTTCAAGCTGCTGCTCAGCGTTCTTGCCCTGCGTGCGTCTCCTTTCCGCCTCCTCGTGCTGCTTCTACAGATTTTCTTTGTGTTCCGCCAACGCCTGCTGAACAATAACGTTATACGCTAGTCACAAAAATTAGGAGGTCAGGAGAAAAAAATTTTTAGGTGATTTTCAGAAGGCTGTAACTTGGTGAAAAATGGTCATAGAGTTATTTAAAAAACAAGCAAATTGAAGTTTCATGTTTCTAGTTCTCAGATCAGATGTTCAAATATTTTTACCACCCACACTTTTTATGTGATCGTGAGAAAAACTATCGAGAAAGATAATTCCAAATTTTCGCTTGCTTTTTAAAAGGTTTTCACGGACTTCAACAATTTTTTTTTCCAGTAATTTCAAATTTCCCAACAGTTTTCAAGATTATTTTATCCTCCGTAATTTGAGCGGTCGGCGAATTTTGTACGATGATTTGTTGCTGAGTTATCGTTGTTCAAAGCAAAAATGACCTTTTTCACTTTGAACATCACAACTAATGATCGTACAAAAAATTTTGCAAGGTTTAGGAAACCACAAAATTTTCTACAAGACGTACTAGATGTTTTTCGATAATTTTTTTTTATTTTCTAACTCAAAAAATTACATTTCTATAGCCATTTAAATGTGGGATAAAATAAAATGAACAGACTGAATATCGATTCGTATTTTTTCCTAGTATTTGTCGTAAAAAAAAATAAAAAAAAAAAACAAACCCCTTGGGAAGGTGTCAAAATATTGAGTTAACCTCTTCGGGCCCAAGAACGAATTGCGTGGAAATTTTTGATGCCTAGCGAAATACATTATCGTATAGGATTATAAAACAATAATAATTAAAAAAACTGTTGTGGCATTTTTACTTTTTCAAAAAATTATGGTATCACTAATGATACTTTGGGCCTGGGCTACATCAAAATAAATAGGAATTTTCATTTAACATTTATTGATGAAATTTAGAAAAACAATTTCTTTGAATGCTACAACATAAGAAAACATTGCATGCGACACACTTACAAAATGTTAGGCTTTTATAATAATAATAATAATAATAATATGCCTTTATTGAGTAGAGTAAATCATACATTTACAATTTCAAATAGGAAAGTAAAAGGCGAAGTCTAGCCGGAAAGCTACTCAACTTAACCTTTGTAATAGTAAAGTAAATAGGTATTAGTCACAAAGTCAGCTCCAACAACTAGCGTTTGATATGAGATTTAGTACACTCAAAATTTGAAAGAAAGAAAAAAAGAAAACCTAGAAATTTATACAACCAAGACAACAAAATTAGATTGTTAAGAAAACAAAATTAGAAATTTAGTATGTAACGTGTAAAACAATATATAGAAACACTTATAAATAATAAATAGAAAATACATTCACCAGTACCAAAACAATGGAAAAATGAAATTAAATATTAGCTAAACTACATGCCATTAGAGGATTGCAAATAAATAAAATATTTACATATATTTTAGGTAACTAAGTTATGTCACTCGTTTGTTGACGAGATAAGAAGTGTTATTGTGAATTACGAAAAAAGTAGAGTTTGACATTTTTGCGAAAGCTGTTTGTAGATAACGCCTTAAAGTGGTCTTCAATTTTGTTATATGTGGTTATCGAGTTATAAGAAAAAGAACGTCTGAATATGGCTTTATTATGTTGAGGTAGTGACAATTTATTTATATGTCTAATATTAACATTATGGACATTTTGTCGAAATTTCAGTTTGTTACGTAGATAGAGCGGAGTGTCAGTAGTAAGTAAACGATGGACAAAAGTGGCGAGATGAAGCTTAGTTAATGTGTCCATTTTTAACCAACCAAGTTGAGATATTTTTTCTGATATGTGATCATACTTTTTTAAATTAAATATAAACCGACAGCATGCATTTTGAACTTTTTGAAGACGAAGTAAGGTAAATTTATCGAGGCAAGGGATATAACAAATACTGCAATAATTTAAAATAGGTAATACCAAAGCTTCACATAGTTTTTTTTCAGTTTGAAGTTTATTAAGCTTATGTTTGCATAAAGCAGTTTTAAAGCTATATAAGACCTTTTTATTAACAAATTAACATGATCAAGAAATCGGAGATTTTCATCAAATATTATTCCTAAATTTTTTATTTTGTCTACAATCTGAACATCTTTATCATTAATTTTTAAATTTAAATTGGATTTTACAAATTCCCTGGATTTTTTGGAAGCAAAACAAATAACTGCACATTTCATAGGATTGAGTTTCAAGTTGTTTTCTTTAGAATACCTAGCGATTGCGTTTAGATCGGCATTAAGGTTATCACATGCACTCTTTATTTGTGTAGGATTAAAGGAATACAATAGTTGACTATCGTCAGCATAACCCTGGATCTTAGAGTTACTTACACAGTGAAAAATATCCGTGGTATATATTAAAAATAATATAGGTCCCAAGACTGTTCCTTGGGGTACACCTGATGTGATAGGGCAAGCACTAGAACATTCATTTCCAAGGATGACCTTTTGGCGTCTGTTATCAAGATATGACACAAAAAAATTTAATGAAATATCGTCAAAACCATAAAATTCCAGTTTGGAAATAAGTAAATTGTGATCTATTGTGTCGAAAGCCTTAGAAAAATCCAGGAGAACCAATGCAGAAGCCAAATTTCTATCTAGACTTGAAAATATATCATCAGATATATTTAATAAAACAGAGGTTGTGCTGTGCCCTTTTCTAAAGCCTGACTGCAAATCGGATATAATTTTATTGTTTATAACGTAATCATAAATTTGAGGCTGAATAAATGCTTCAAGGATTTTTGCCAGCGCAGGAATTATGGTAATGGGTCTTAAGTCAGATACGTTCTCTGGATTTTTTACTTTAGGAAGTGGTTTAATGAGAGATAACTTCCATTTTTCTGGAAAATAACCACTCTCCAGACAGCAATTGATGATATGTGTTATGTGTTTTGCTATAACTGGTAAACAGTATTTTAACATGTTAGCGCTATACCATCACTCCCAGTAGCATTAGATTTTAAATTCAAAACAATTACTCTTATGTCATCTATACTAGCGAGCTGGAAATTGAAATGAATGTCATTTTGGAACTTATGAGCTTTATAACGTAAAACTGTTTCCTCACAGTTATTGGGTGGGGTATAAACAGACATAAAATAATTATTAATTGTCTCTGGCTTATGTAATTCTGCAGGGATATCAATATTTTGTTTTGGTTTTATATTTAAAGCGTTCACTGCTTGCCATAGTTCTTTTTTGTTTCCCTTATTTTGCTGAAATAGTAAATATGCAGCTTTTTCACGTTTGATGGTATTCACTACTAAATTTCGTAACTGTCTGTAATTATTCCAGTCATGCCAGTTTTTTGATTTTTTATAAATACTGAGAGCTTTATTACGTTCCTTCATCATTTGTTTTACGGTATTTGTAATCCAGGGTGCATATGGTTTAGTAACCCGAGAGGTTATGTATGGCGCATGTTTGTTAAATAATATTAATATATTTTCAGAAAAATACGTTATTTTATCCTCGATGTTTTGAATATAAAAAATTTCATCCCACAAGATGTTGCTTAGGTCTTGACAAAAATTCTCGAATTGAAAGTGCCTAAAATCTCTATAATTAATTATTTTTGGCTTGCAACGTTTGACCGATAAATTTAGATCACAATAAACTGTTCTATGGTCTGATATGAGGTCAGAGTTTAAGGTGCCCGGGTCAAAGATCAGTTCAGGGTTATTAAAAAATATGACATCTATAATTTTTTCTGAGGTTGCTGTAAGTCGGGTAGGTTCTGAAATATATTGATTAAAATTATAAGCTGACATGCATTGTGAGACCGGGTTTTCAAACATTTGGTCGACATTTATATCTCCCGTTATCAAGATATTGTCATATTGCGGAGTTATGAATGATAGCAGGTGATCCATATATTGAACGAACGAAGCTACATTGGTTGGGGGTGCTTTATATATTACACAGATAAGTAAATTTAGTTTGCCAAATTTTACTTTTAAAAATAAGTGTTCAACCCCTTCAGTACAGGTAAAATCTTGTAAGACCATTGTAGTATGTAATGTATTACTTACATAAATACCGACACCTCCCCCTCTACCCATACGATCTTTCCTGTAAAATTTGTAATTAGGTATGTCAATGGTATTAGTTGGAATATCGTTATTCAGCCATGATTCAGTAACACAAAAGATGTCAAACTGATTTTCTGTCAATAGTGTGCAAAAATGATCAAACCCTGTAAATAAAGAACGGACGTTTAAGTGGCCTATTTTTATACGTTTTAAGTTATTCTCCATCATTAATTTTAATTTTTAGTTGTTCTACATACGAAAATGACATAACAGATCATCAATTAGCGTAATTAAGTGATACATTTTGGATGAATTAAATAACAGTGTAGTTCGTTGTAGTTTTAAGAACGTTCATATGATATATGAGAGTTGGACATTCTCGACTATCACATTTGTGATCTGTAGCATATTTTGTTTTAAATTTTTGGTTCGACATAATACAGTTTTTACAAGAGGAAATTTGATTTTGACATTCAGTACTTAGATGTTCTTCAGAGCAATTTGAACATACCGTTTTAGCATTGCAATTACTTTTTTTGTGATAGAATCCTTGACATTGGAAACACCTTGGAATACTCAAGTCTTCAAACACTGTGTGTCTTTCCCAACCTATACACAATTTCTTCAAAGTCATGATTTGGTGGAAAGCTGAGGGTGCACATTCACAAATAATTGTTTTAAAGCCTTTTTCTTGGTTTTTTTATATGCAGGACTTTAATATGATCGTTTATATGGTTTTGCTGTTTTATAGATGTTTCAATTTCAGATATTGACATTTCTTGGTTAAAATTTGCAATTTTTATCTTTGGTTGTCTCATTTTCGTTGACCCAACTTCATAAGATTGCTGGAGTTTCTCTTCCATAACCATTTTTAAAGTTTCAGTTTCCTCCTTGTTTTGACATTTGATTATGACTCCACCATTTTTTAATTTCTTCACATTTGTAATTCCCAGTTTCAATTCTATTGGATTAACTTTCAAATTAATTTCATTCATCGTTTTATCAGAAGTTTGATTTTGTTTAGGTTTTATAACCACCTTTGGAAAGTTTGTACTTATGTTAGTATTATCAGTCTTTAAGACAGAAGCATATGTTGTTTGATAGCTTGGGGATTTTTGAAAGTCATTTACTTTTTCTTGTAGTAATTGAATTATTAAAGCTTGATCCTTTATTATCTTCTCTTTGTCATTTATGGTGTTTTGTAATATTTCCACAAGTTCAAACTTTTTACATTTTTTGCATTGAAACTTTAATGTGCGTTTCTGCAAGGCTACACACCTTAATTCGGATGAACTAAGCTCACTGCATTCGCTACATATTAAGTTTCTACAAGTGTCGCAATTAAAACACGGATTTTTATTTTCTTTTGTTGGCTGTTGAATTTTATTGCATAATGAACATTCCATTTTAATTTGCGTTCATCATTATTTGGTATCCCCTTCTAACGACCCTGCACTGGTATTCACAGTAAAAACAGTTTGGTTTGTTTACTTTGTAAAATCACAAAAAAAAGCAGCAAAAAGTATTTGGCCGTGTGGAGGTTTAATAGTTAATTAACAAATATCTGTCTTATACAACTTTTATCCTTTATGAGACTTAGTCAACAGGGAACACTTGTTTTTAGCTATACACTAATACCAAGCACAGTTATTAAATGTCTTTGTTTCTCATAAAAAACTTGATAATTGTGTAGAGCACACACTTTGCCTCATTAATATTCACACTCACCAAATCCCATTTTTCTTTTTTTACATCCGGGATATCTACATTTCGATCTAGATTTTTGTTTCTCACTAAAGTATTCTGGGAGATGTTTAGCTTCCTTCTTCCGTAAACGTTTGTCAGGAATGGGTGCAATTTTTCTCCTTTTTCTGTTGGGCTCGTCAGTTTCACTTTCTTCTGAAATAGCTGGATTATTTTCTTCTGAGTACAGAAGAGACTTAGCAAGCGAAAACTTAAATGATAGGTAATCGTCAATGTCTTGTTTGGGGATTCCTGCAGCGAAGCAGTCTTCCTTGTATTGTAGCCAGCTAGCTGCAGTGCTAAAATCCATAAGAGCGAAAATACACCGAATTGTCCATTTGTTGGTTCTACTACTCATGGGATATTTTGACATAACCCTATCCAGTAAGTCCACCCCACCCATGTTTTCATTGTACTGCTGAATAACTAGAGGTCGACTAATGTCTATATATTTTTTATCCTGTACTGACCAGCGCCTGCACAATCCCTAGCGGCTCTGCTCCAAATTCTGCCGAAACCAAATGAATTGGTTTTGAATCGAACCATTTTATAATAGCCATTTTGTTATCTTCGGTAACTAACATATCGTGAGTGCCCCTTCCAGATTTTTTTAAGTCTTTGTCTGTTAAAAGCGGTACACTAGTTTTTGGTATTCTCGGTTTCATAACTGTACCAGTAACATAAATTTTTCGAGAAAGTAATGTATCAACTAATTTCTCTGACGTGAAGTACCTATCAACAAAAACAGATACTCCTATTGGCAAACTATCTGCCAATTTCAATACTACCCTTCCACCAACATCCAATTTTTCTGGTGTGGGAACTAGGATGGATTCTGTAGTTCTACCTTTTCCTTCATACATATAAAAATCAAGTGGAATCCCTTTAGAAGTTGTCATAAGAAAGTTTTTCAATCCAACAGGATTAGGTTTTCCTCTCACAAATTGTCTCATCAATACTTTTCCATGAAAAGGTATCATCTGTTCATCGATAGATACCTTTTGAGATCTCTCATTTTGCAGACAAGCCCTCTGAATTTGATCTAACATAGGTCTGACTTTCCAAAATCTATCATTAGCTCTAGCTTCCTGGGATACAGAACCATCATCCACAAGTTTGAGTCGTGTTCGAAGGGAAAAAAACGATTTCTTGATAAATTGTCTGAAATTATTGGTACTCTTGTGTCATACCTCCAAAACATACGGATTCTGGGTAAGTTGTAAATACCAATAAGCAAGCAACATGAAAAAAACTTTTTTATTTCTTCTGCGCTGGTATTTAAAGATTTTCCAGTTTTCTTCACTTCCTTCATGTTTGTGTACAATGCCATAGATTGAAAAAAAAGTATTATCAATATATTTATAAAAGTAGTCAATAGGCTTAGGAATATTTTCAGGGATCAGCGGATCTTGAACACAAGGTACATATTTTTCAACTTGTGGTCCAAAATCTGTCCTCTTCCATTTTCTTCTTTTTCCTTCTGGAATTAAATGTATTAATGGCAAGTCATCATCTGAACTGCTGCCACCTTCTTTGTCGCTTTCATTCATAATTTGTTCTTGACTAGCGCCCAGAACTTGAATATCCATGGGACCATCCTGTTCATCCCACTCGTCATCAATAAGATTTTCATCGATGTCAGATTCGTCCAAATTTAAATTATCTGCGATATCCTCAAGTTCTGCGTGGGTAAGCACTTCTGAAAATAAAAATCAATAGTTATTTATTATTATTATTATTATTATTATTCATAATAAATTATAGATATATTATTTATATTTTAATTCATTCTAGTATTCGTTGAGTCCCATGGTATCATCCATGATACCTAGTGTTTAGGGGATGAAAAACATTATTTATCCTACAAATTTTATCATACAACATATTTAGGAATTTTCCTCTAGTATTAATTACACTTACTGTATAAAAAAGGGCTACAAATATTGGGTACTTACGTTTATTTCTTATATTTTTATCGGCGGCGGCCATGGCGTCCAAACACATCAAAATAAACAACTGAATATCTCGCTTGAGTCATTGCAAACGTGGTCGTGTGATTTACTACGCATTCGTACACGCATATCGTATACGATACGAGCGGGCGAACATCTTGATTTCAATCCAAAATTTTAAAATAAATTTTAGAACCGTAGTATCGTATATGATACCTGGGGCCCGAAGAGGTTAAACAGAAACTGGCCCCAATCTGGTCCCCGAGGAACCTCACATTCACGAGTGCCCTCCACTTGCCGCCAAGTTACCTGCTTGTACTTCTCCTTCTTCTTGACGTGCTGGCCTTCGCCTGCCTCTGCTTCTCCCTCTTGAGAATCTTGAAGTACTGCTGTACATTATGCTGCCTCTCCTCGTGTATGCGCCACATCTCCTACGTCTGCGCCACAGTGCATCACGGTTCAGCAGCACCTCCCTTTCCTCCCCCTGCCTGTGCCGCTCCTGCTTCCTGAACTCGCAGACTGAGAGCGAGCCTTCGTGGAGTAGAGGTAGGCGTTTGTTATCTGTCGTCATTTATCATTAATTAAAAAACAATACATGTTCAACAAAGAAGCTAAAAATTTAAACCGATCAAGACATTTTCATAATGCAAATTACTTGTAACTACTCTTGGACTGAGCTCAGACGGTAAACATTGCTGGCCTCTTGACTTAAACACTGAACAGGGGTGTTCGTTAACAATTTGCCTTGCTTCTTCAACTGTTTGTATTCATTTAAAATTATTTTAGTATAATATTGACTGATATTTAGTATTATATTCCCAGATTTTAGTCTCGGAAGAATTTGTTAAACATTTAATAACTGCTACTGTGATTTATACATTATATTTTTACGTTTTCAACTGTTTTAAATGTATTCATGTATATATTTTTATGTAACTTGTCTTGAATATATTATCTACTTGAATACACTATTATCGATTTAATGTATTTTTTTTTATCTAAACACACCTGAGAATAAAATCTCTTGACCATTTAGTATTTAATATACATATTGAACGCTCTTATTGGGAGAAACGAGCTTCACCTCTTTAGTGTCACGAGTGTGGATAAAGGGCAATACCATTCAGTTTATATAGAAAGTTCCTTTTTAATAATAATAGTTATTAAAACTATTATTATTAATAATAAGTAGATTTTTTTTAGAGACAAACGACAGACTTTTCATAGATATTTTTATTTGAATTTTAGTTTTTGGCGTATTGTTGGACATTGAACTTTAAATACTTTGAATTGATTTTTGGTGACGAGGTCAATGACAATTGGAAGTATGTTTGTGTTTAAAAGCACACGTATTATTCTGTGCTACAAAATCAAGTGGAAATAAAGAATTCTGTTCCGTTTCTTCTGTTTAATACCTACGTACAGTACGTTTTTTTTTATTTATGCTCCTATTCTATTTATTTATTTATTTATGTTTACTATTTGATGCCGACTTCACGGCATGGTGGTTGTTGTAGTTTTATAAAATGCAATTTACCTAAGTACTTATGTACATGTTTTATGTACCTACTTTACCTAATAGGAGAGGAGCCGGTGACACTGAAATCCCCATCATAGCGGATTCGAAAATTTTTATGTGAATTGATAGTTAAAATACGAACAAAATAAGTTTGGTATGCGTAGATTTAAAAAACCGAAAACATGTAAAAATAATAATAAAAGTGTAAAGTTCTCCTGTCATCGTGGATATTGATTATTTGTAGTGAATTCGATAGAAAATTTCGTACTCTCAGAAAAAAATTATGCAACACTTTTTTGGCCGGAAGGGTTTGGCATACCTATTTGTGTGTGAAAAATACCATACCCGCCGGCAAGTAAACAAGGACACAGATGTCGCCCAGGTTTTCCCTCTCTTTCTACTGCGCATCGACATTAAGAATGGACTGGCTATCTGAGCTGCGCATTGACAACTCTAGTAGAAAGAGAGGGAAAACCTGGGCGACATCTCAGTACTTGTTTACTTGCCGGAGGGTATGGTATTTTTTCAAGATACGGCACACTGCCGGGTGGAAAAGTTTTTAGTCAAGACCAATCATAGAGCATTAGAGAGAGAAAAAAATATGTCGCCCAGGTTTTCCCTCTCTTTCTACTGGAGTTTGGATGCGCAGTCGTCAATCACCAGTCCAGTTCTATATGTCGACATATAGAATCATGTATACTGTCATCATGTCATGGCCGTCGTGGCGTGTTTTGATGGGACAAAGTAGGTTATGAAAAATGGATAATGTAGTGCAAAACATGTTGGAGCTCGAAATACTGGACGACGGAGAAATTAGTGTAGCAGCACTTTTTCATCCAGGTTGAATATAATAAATATATTAAGTTTTATTATTATATCCCCACTTAATTTCTCAACAGCAAAACACAAATCGTTTCGCTGCTGTCCACGGTGTTCAGAAACGCACAATCCACTGAGATAATCTCGGTGGCACAATCATGCACAACAAAAATGGCTACCGTTTCGCGAAACACAAAACGTTTCGACATCCTAGAACACGGACAAGAAGATTAGAACAAGGAACCCGAGCTCGCGCGACCGAGTTTCGGGGGCACAAAATACGTCAAAAGATAATCTTAATAAACTTCATATGGCAGCAGACTATTATCTGCGCAAAGGGGTAGCGCGCACAAGTACAAGATTCGGATCATATTGCCATTCATAGTAAACAAAAGCAATATAAAAAAGAAAAGATTTTGGGTCCATCCATTATATACATTGCGAGGAGAATATGGATTTTTTTGAAGCTGTGTTCCCGACACTTTCTTCATACTCTTTCTATTGTTATAATTGCGTTGACGCTGGTAGACCCCGGCAGAGAAAAGCTAAACAAAATTTAGCTTTATCGCTACAATTCTTAAAGTGGCAGGAAATTCAAAATCGTACCACGTGACCTCAATTGTCGCTGAAAACGAGCGACTAGCGACTGCATGAAAATGCACCCTTGTGAAAAATTGCAGCGATTAGCGTCAAATTTAAACGACAAATGAAACATGTGTATCCAGTGGCGGACTAAGCCTATCAGGGGCCCGGGGCGGCAAAACTGAATGAGGCCCCCGGTCGTAGAAGTTGATGTATTTTTACTAAGATTTTTATTCAGTTCACATTTGTATGTACGAGTGTGTATGTTCAGTTCAAATTGTGCAAATTAAATTCAAACCAGTTCATCTCAATCAATTTTGCTGAAATTTTGAATAATTATGTAAAGTCGGTGACAATGTAATGTTAAGGTACCATGGAGACGGAAGATGGCCATATAAATTCTTTAACTGCACATGATAAACCCATCGTGTTTATGCTCGTTTGATTTGTCTTGAAGGTTACTCTTATTTTAATAGTACTGTCAACAAAACAGTATTAAAAATTAAATTTCTATGTATTTAATGTGTGTCTATGCTTGGCTCTAGCAGATAATTGTAATTTACTTATATACACATAGGTACATAGAATATAGATATGGATGAGGAAGATAAAATACGAATCAACAACAAACAACTTAAAATGTAGTTTTTATTTTCTGTAAGTATATAGCTATTTCACATGTTTTCGTGCCTTCATTTTACCGAACTCCTCAATAACTTAAGTTAATTAATTTCCTTTGTAACTTTTCTTTCAATTGAAAGCATGGACAGATTGACGAGTCGTTCTTGATTCATTGTAGATCCAAAATAATTTTTGATAGTTTTGTTAGTTGGGAAAAACTTCTCTCGCATAATGCAACTGAGACACAAATGATCAAGAAGTCTTAAGCGATGTACAGGGTAACGATTAGCAGTAGAAGTAATTTTAATTTAGAAATTATAAATCACCGGTATTTATTTGTATCTACGGGGCCTCCAACTTCAAAGTGCCTCTTACTTAGGTAGGTACTGAGCATATTTTTAGCCTTGTTTAAGATTTGATCAAAAGAACTTCTCGACATTTGGAGGGGCCCCCTGGGACCAGAGGCCCGGGGCGGACAGCCCCTTCCGTCCCCCATTAGTCCGCCACTGTGTGTATGATTAATCGAAAGTCGATGTATCGATATAACCATTATATTGTCGAGGTATATGTAGACAATGGTGAAAAATAAATATGATACTTGTAATATATTAATAGAGAAAATCATGTCTAGTAAATATGATTATCAAATGTGGATTTATCAGTGTCAAAAAAATTATCCGGCAAGCGCAAATTAATAGGCTTCGACGAATAGGGTTATAACACGCTTTTACTTAATCATATTGCTATTCATAATAAACAAAAGCGATATAAAAAGAAAATATTTTGGCAATATATATAAATTGCGACGAGAATATGGATTTTTTGAAGCTGTGTTCCCGACACTTTCTTCATACTCTTTAGATTGTTCGAATTACTTTGATGCTGGTACTATGTAGCGATGATGGTAATTGTAGCGATAAAGCTAAACAAAATTTAGCTTTATCGCTACAATTCTTAGCGGCGGGAAAATTTAAAATCTTACCACGTGACCTGATTTGTCGCTGAAAACGAGCGACTAGCGACTGCATGAAAATGCACCCTATCTTCTTACATCTATGATTGCACATTGCACTTCTCTCATTCTCTCTTCATACGTTCTATGGTTGGTAAAGCAGCATACAGATTCACGCGTATTGCGTGCGAGTAAGACGCGTTATGGGATATGATTGGTTAAAGTGTCACGTTTAAATTTACGTTTACCTATCATATTATATCGTAGCGAAAATTACTATACGCTTGAATCCGTATGCGGCTTAAGGGGCAAATAAATATCAACGGCAGCAACACGACTTTTTTGCTCTGTGGTAGAAGTGTCATTTAATTCTAAAATATTTAACTTATTAACCGGTTACTGAACTAAAACTAATACTAAAGTTCTTGGGAAGAGGAATGGCTTTATTTAATTAATTTCATTAAAGATATTTATCTTTAATATATATCTAAAATGCCCCGTGTGAAGTCCTCTCCGAAAAAATGTATAAAAACAAATGTGCAACAACCAACAAATTCTTGGGTTTTTTTACTGAAAGGTATTACAACGGAAATAAACACAGTTCTTCTTTTATTACATACGTTTTATATATTTTTTTTATATTCGAGTTTTTTTTTAACTTTTAGGTGAAGCATTAGAATTATCAGAACAATATACTGGCAGTGGCACTCCAGATATTGTAACATTGAGGCATCCGAATACTGGAGAATCGGCAGTTTTTTTATTTTCCCCAGCCAATAATTCGGTACAAGAAATTTTAACTTTTAGTGAAGGTAAAAGATCGTGGTTCATTGATGAATCGGTGAAGAGTGATGGGAAAATGCACTTATCCACTCCGATAGATCCAATATTTTTAGGTAAGTTTTTACATTGATTTCCGTTTCTGGTTTTCTGTGGTAGCAGAGGTTTAGTAGTAGAGTGGTAGGGTAGACAATCTCTTTTTTCTATAAACAAAATACCGCACAACTTGATCAATCAATAAACGTATAAGACCTGGGTTTTATTAATTTTGATACCTACTTTAATAGTAACAAAAACCTAGGGGTTTATTATTAGATGCATGTGTGTGTGTGTGTGTGTTAAAATTATTAGGTATATTGTTCATTAACACCTTCACCACTAGACTATACTGGGTTCACCACCAGATTATACTGGTTGTCTATGAAAAGATGGTACACTCAATAACTTTTGAGTGGAAAGATATGGCCCATTCCGCGGTAATCGATACCAAGGAGCAAAAAAAATAATTTTCGAATATATAATTATGTTAAAATAGAAAATTAACAGGTATTATATTCTCAATTTCCATAATTTAAAAGAAATTCATCAATATTTTCGCCGATTTTCGTAATATTTTCTTCAAACTCAGATGGTTTCAATTAGGTAGTGTAGTATAGAGAAAAAAAAATTAAAGTGGCAACACTGTTTTTGACGTCAATCACATTAACAGACCGTCATTTTCGTTTACTCTGGCTACCGTCAATTGTTATTATTTGTTGTGAAAAAATTTGAATTAATCAGGTAAGTACAACTCATTTTATTGATAAAATTGTAACCGTGGGAAAAACAATAAAAACTACAGAACAGAAAATATAGACATCCAAAAAAAACGTCATCAAAGTTGGCCAAGAAAAAAAATACGTATTTCTATTCTTATTCGAATTTATAACCTTATTTACTTGTCAAAACTGTCACATCATATGACAGCCATTGTTTATTTTATAAATTGTGACAGTTACTTGTCAAAAGTTTGACACAACCGAAAAGCTTAGACATGACTGCTATTTCTATCTCTCTCGTTCATAGCCAGAGTTGATGACGTTTTTTTTGGATGTCTCCATATATAAAACCTTATAATACTAGTTTTAATAGTCTATATTAATAAATAAAGCCTCAAAGTCTACTAAGCTTTTGTACTACTAAGTCTACTAAGCTACTACTAAGTCGTACTACTAAGTCGTAACACCCGTCACAAGTTTTGCCTGCAAAAAAAAAAAAAGTAAAAAATACTTAGCTATTCGTTTTGTTACAAAAACTTCTAATTTAGCTGAACTCTGATGTTTAGCCAACAAGGTAGCATATTTTGCAAAAGTACAAGTAACACCTGTCACAGGGCTTAAACCTATTATTGCATTTAAACGCCTGAGTAATTCCTAATACGTTTTTGTTTTAATTAAAATATCATTGAAATGAAGTGAATTATACTCAAAACGCAGACAATTTTTTTCTAATTTAGGAATTATAACAGTTAGAATGCGTACAAATGTAACACCCGTCACCGCGGAATGGCCCATATGTAAAATATGCATTTGGAATTTCACTGTTGTGAATAGCTCGAAATTTGGAGTCTTAGTACATTTCACGTTTTTCTGGTCAACTACATTTGAGAAATAAATAGGTTAACTTTGAATTTTTAACGGGATACCCTGTATATGATAGTATCATTTTAATTCACAAGTAATTCTGAGTAACAAGGCATGAAAATAATAATTTTGTATGAATCATTTCTCAAAATTTCAATGTTTTCTCGTTCTCAAAATTTTAGTTTTTATTTTTAAATTTAGAGTGCTGTGGATGTGAAAAAACATCAAAACATTCTAATTTCATCAGAAGAATGTTAAAAATCGAATTTTTAACTGTAATATTTGGAGCAATTTTTAATTTTAAAATTTCAAATGTTAAGATCTTTAAAAATTCCTGTTTTCAATGGTACCAAACTTGTTAGGATGTCCAGGAATATAGGATCTTCATTCTTCTTCCATCTTAAATATATGATGTCCAGGAATTGAGTGTACAATATAATAACAGATATTCCTTGTAAATGAGATTTTTTTTTATTTGAGTGTTTCTTTGCCAAAATACATACGGGGTGTTCCACCTAAGGCGGTTTCTTCCATATCTCTGTTTTTGTAATTTTAAGAAAAAAATATTTCAAATAAAGGTTGACCAAAATAGTGTGGTGCATATTTATAAAATATTTCTAATCATACAGGCTGCTTCATTTCCTGTAACTGCTACACAACTTCGTTATTTTAAATGGAATACCCAGTATATTTGTACATTTTTGGATACTCCACTAAATTTTAGGTCGAGTTTATTAACCATACATGCTATGTGAATGTTTCAAATAAAAGTTGCCCAAAATGATATGTGTATTTGTAAAATATTTCTAATCCTATAGGGTGCTCCATTTCCTGTAACCTCTACACAATTTCGTTATTTTAAAAGGAACACCCTGTATATTTATGTATTCTCCACTAAATTTAGGTCGACAAAACCCACCATTTTGGAGATATTCAACTGTTTTTAAAAAATATCACAATAAAAGTGCTCTAAATATTTCTTCATAGCGTCTAAATCAAATTAATTAGTGATATGTGGTTTAGACAGTTCGATTCTTCTTGAATTACTCTTTCATTTTAGTTGTCGCAAATTAAAGTTTAATTTTTAATTTTACTTGTACTTTATTCTGTGTAGCAATACGAATTGACAAATCTAACAATCTTTCAACAGCAATAACTTTTTTTTCAAATGGAAGGACCCATTAACGTATACTGTTGATCGCGCAAACTTAAATTAGCTTTCGATTGATATAAGGTTGTCCATATCTATTTCCTTCAGTTTTTGAGGAAAAATCGGTTATTTTCCAAAGTTCCTGAAAAAAAAGAGCAATTTCAAAGAACCAAGTAGGCATTGACAGTATTATTGACAGAACAACAAAACACAAACGCAAAAAATACAATAATAAAAAAAAAATTATAAAACACAATAAATAAATATAATAAAAATTATAACTCATAAACCATTTTACATTCAGAGCTCAAAATTTCGTCTGTTTTGATAAATAGAAGAATGAATTCCATTTTTTATCCTGATACAATCCATAAACACATTTGGGTGGAGACGAAATCACCACGGTGCAGACATACTATGCGTCTGTCTCTCTCTCGTAACTACATCGAGTCTTACGCGCATGCCCGAGAATTGAACATCCAGTCACACACAGCCAATTGCCCCACCAGACTCGTGACGCTTGCGCACAACAGGTCAAGTAGTCATTTGCTGTCTCACTTACCCCATGACACCTCTACTTACGGGCACCAGCAATATAGGAGTATTAGATATATGATTGACACATATTTTCCCTAGTCGTTGGTGGAGTATTGTAAACTTTATTTTTAATATAAATCTTCATAAAAAGGAGCACAATTTTTAGGACCTGGTGACCTTGGAGACATTTCGAGATCTGGATTAAAATGGTTTATGTGCATGTAATATGTTTTTTTATTATTTATCTTTATTATAGTTGTATTATTTTATTATTTTCGTTTGTGTTTCGTTTTTACTACGTTCTGTGTTCACTGTTGTCTGGAAATGCAGTAAATGATTTTGTCAAAGCCTACTTGCTTCTTTTAAATTTCTTTTTTCGCGAACTTTGGAAAAGGGCTGAGGTTTCCTCGAAAACTCAAGGAGATAGATATAGACAACCTTATATCAGTTGAAAGGTAATTTAATTTCAGGTTTGGAATAAATTAATATGGGTCATTCTATTTGAAAAAGAAAAGTTATTGCTGTTGGAAGATTGTCAAGTTTGACAACTGGTATTTGGGGCACAGAATAACGTACAACATTTTGCAAAAATTTAGTGGAGAATCCAAAAATGTACAAATATACAGTGTTCCATTGAGAATATCGAAGTTGTGTAGCAGTTACAAGAAATGGAGCACTCTGTATGATTAGAAATACCTGTATTTTACAAATATTCACAATTTTGGGCAACTTTTATTTGAAATATATCTTTTTCTTAAATTTACAATAACCGAGTTATGGAAGAAACCGCGTTAAGTGGAACACCCTGTATGTATTTTGTGGAGAACGTAGGAAAGATAGACTAGATGCCCAATAGATAGGTATATGCAAACAGACTTCTAACGGAATACACCATACCTATTTCAACAAATGCAAAGAACAGTTTAGGAGAGAACTAGCCAATATTCTTTAAACAGCATTTATTGTGAATGAAAAAAACATATTCTGGCATATTTGATAGATTTATTTATTTAGATGTACATTTATTTTTTAATTATTCATCTTCATTTTAGGAGGCCTCAAAGCTTGAGCTCGAAAAATATTATTTATTTAATTAGTTTTTGGTTTGTTGGATTTTAGGTCCAGGAATAAAATTTGATTTTTGCCATTGTTTCGAAGATTTATTTCTCCTTCTTCAGGGCTTAATCAATGTTGTTATTAGTGTCATATAAGGCGGTAAGTTATGAAAACGGTAATTGTCAATTCTATCTTTATACGTATGTTACAAATGTAACAAAACAAAAACAAAGAACCATCTACAGGACCAGTGGCGGTGTGTGATATTTCAGTTAGCCATATCTTGAAAACGACGCATGGGACCCACTTCACTTTTTAGGTGATGACTATACACCTCTTACAGAAAGGATTTATAGTGAAAAAATCGTCATCAAAGTTTGCGAAAAATTTTTCAAAAACACTGGAGCACTCCCTGGGCTCTCAGTAACGCTCTGTGGGATATTTGCAGTATATTTTTTTTCATAATCTAGAAACAAATATAAGGAGACGTTTTTCGATTTGTTGCAAAATATTTTTTTTTTCAAAAAAGTTATGGCCATTTTAATTTTATAGGAACATTTTGTTTCCCAAAATTAAAATGGCCATAACTTTTTGAAACAAAAATATTTTGTAACAAATCGAAAAAACGTCTCCTTATATTTGTTTCTAGATTATGAAAAAAAAATATACTGCAAATATTCCACAGAGCATTACTGAGAACCCAGGGAGTGCTCCAGTGTTTTTTGAAAAATTTTTCGCAAACTTTGCTGACGGTTTTTTCACTATAAATCCTTTCTGTAAGAGGTGTATAGTCATCACCTAAAAAAGTGAAGTGGGTCCCATGCGTCGTTTTCAAGATATGGCTAACTGAAATATCACGCACTGCCACTGTACAGGACAACATGCTTTAAAAAAATTACTACAGTAATAAAGGTTTTGAGGGAATCTGAATTTCCTCACAGATTTATTTAATATTATAGCCCTATATGTTTGGTAAAATATGTACCCGAGATATTGAGGTTTGAAAAATATGAATTAGAAGACCTTGGAATTAAAAATGTCTCATTTTGAAGTTTCAATGAAAATCGATTTTTAATATTCTCAAAAAAAAAAATAAAAAAAAGAAACTGAAAAATTGAGAAAAATTTACATTAAAAATTGATTATATTAGTTCCTTCTTAAGAATGACGGCAAATCAAAATTATAGACAAATATACTGGGTGCTAAAAAAAATCGTATTTAACATCCATTTAAAAGTTTCTGTTTATTTCTAAGATCTAATTACCAATGTAAAAACGTGAAAAATGTCAAAAGACCTAAAATTTTGAACTATTTACAATGATGAAAACTCAAAACGCGTGTCTCTTCTTTCTCTTCAAAAGTTGTTTAGTGTACCCTATCTTCATTACAAATACTTTACTCCTACCTATTTTTTTATTCTTTATTAGTTAAAAAAAAACGGCAAGTTATCTCATAGTTGGTATACAGAGTGGGTTTTTTCTTTCTCAACGCCAGCTACGAGTTATCTCTGAACTTTTTGGAAATAAAATTCCAGAAAAACATTTAAAACCAGCAGGAAAATTTCATTTTATATAAGTGATTCTTCCCACCAAGAAACATCTACGAAAAAATCCATGCTCAAAACACTGTTGTGTCTGCACAAAAGGAAAAAAACAGAGACAAGGTATTGTTGTTCAATTTGTCCAGATAAACCCGCATTATACGTCGAAAACTGTTTTATTTTTTATCAGTTATTTTAAATTGTTAAAATTAACGTTTCTTGCCCCTCACAAATAAAGTTCACATGTCCTAAAATAATCTTGTTATATGCTAAACAACTTGTATACGTTAACCTACCCTATATGTTAATCTTTACTCAAAAAACTGGACGTTTTCCACGAAACACCGAACTACTATACTTTTCTCGACGCGCGTTTCGCCAACTAAATGGCATCTTTAGGAGAAGATTAAAACTGTTCAGACTCAACTGTTCAAACTCAGTTTTAATCTTCTCCCGAAAATGCCAACTTAGTTGGCGAAACGCGCGTCGAAAAAGTATAGTAGTTCGGTGTTTCGTGGAAAACGTCCAGTTTTTTGTTTCTACACCGAAGGTTCCAGTACTGACTCCAACAATCTTTATTCAGTCGACACAGGCGTACTGCAGTCAAATTAAATTGAGGTAACCCTCATCTCATGCTGCACGAATTGCCTATGTCACGTCGCCGTAAGCCAACCTTATTCATGAGTTATCTCCTGTATGATTAAAAGTAATATTAATAAAATAAAAAAATGTTGGATACAGTTGTATTTGGAATTCCCATTGGAAAATCGATATTGATAATATGAAAAAAAACTTATATTTTGAATACTGTGGCGATACTTCGTATGATCCTCTAGCGCATGCTAATGGGACCAAACATATTTTGACTATCCTACAAAATCGGTACCTACCAAATGTCCTTCCCAAAGGCACTCTGACGGATGGACCTCCAAGCTCAGATGAAGCGAGAAAGATATCCTCGTTCTGTTAATCGCCCTTCAAGTATCCCGATTTGAATCTTATTTGATTTCATCAGTACGACGTATTTGACGTGCGAATATCGAAGAACGAGGTTGGTTGTATCCTGACAGGAGAGCATACTGCAGCGATACCTTAATGTCGCCTTCTCTAGTGTATGTTACACATCATAGCTTCTACGACTAATAGCGACTACTACGACTAATTTTTATACGACAATTCAAAATTTGTTTATACAGTGAAGACGTGAAAGTTTGCATAAAATCAATATTTTCTAAACTAGAAATATATTGAAAAAATCCTTGGATTTTTATTTTTAATTGAGCATCTTGCGCTGTAATTAAAAATTGCTCAGACATCACCACTTTTTAGTACACTACGTCATCGATCTTTTTTTAAATACAACACCCTATATTTTTTCTACTTTTGGATTTTCCAGTAAAAGCCTATTTCAAGACTGTATATAAAAATATATGACGTCACCATTTTTGTATACATGACATCGATTTGTTTTATAATAGAACATCTTGCATATTGTATTTTCCACCTTTATATTTTCCAATAACGGCCAGTTCCAAAAATATTCAAGATTTGTGGTCTAAAGTTATTTATTTGTATGCTGATGACTAGAGGTTAATAATAGATGACCATAGGTTAATAATAGATTCCAGAACTGGTTTTAACGCGACTGGCATAAAGTACATCGTTAGCTTCTCTATATACATACATAGTATAGAGACATCCAAAAAAAACGTCATCAAAGTTGGCCGAGAAAAAAAAGACGTATTGCTATTCTTAATCGAATTTATAACCTTATTTACTTGTCAAAACTGTCACATCATATGACAACCATTGTTTATTTTATAAATTGTGACCGTTACTTGTCAAAAGTTTGACATAACCGAAAAGCTTAGACATGACCGTTATTTCCATCTCTCTTGGAGTTGATGACGTTTTTTTTGGATGTCTATATAATCGTAGTTCAATCAAATAACGCCATTATATTCCGGACTACAACCCGCCTGTTTCATGTTGAATAAGTTTGTAAAAATGTCGGAATAGCATCCGTCGCTTTTACGGTGGAGCGTTGGATAAACTATTTTCCGGAACTGACCTTTAGAGGCAGTGAACTTCGTTGTACCGTGTGTGACAGTGTACTGACCTGACAAGTAAAAAGCTGTTTTGCAGCATGTTACTACTGTGTTAGACAAATGTAAAGTTCGTGTAAGTAGTAGTTTGAGTGCGCGAGACAGGGAGAGACAATTTAACTTGGATTTAGTCAAAGTGATGGTAGCGTGTAATATTCCATTCGCCAAATTAGATCAACCTGAGTTCAAACAATTTGGCCCAAAACGACTACCGGCGAAGTTAGTCTGCCTGCAGAAACAACTTTTAGACAATTATACTCGTATATAGCACTACTGTGTGAGGATATAAAAAAAATATCTTCTTGGAATTGCACGATAAACCTATACCGTTAATATTGACGAAACAACGGTTGTCAAAGGACAGAACGTAGCTAACGTAGTGGTTGGGGGACTGGATGATTATAAGGCTGGCCAGCGCCTAAAAATGACAATGATATATGTTTGGCGCATGGGCTCCACCGAATTGATGAAACTGTTAGAGAGTGGTATCCTTATGGCGAATGTCGAATAAATATTTGTGAAAATACCATCGAGAAGATAAAAGTTTTCGGGCGTTCTACCAAGGACACCACTACAGGCAGCTATTTTAAGCACCAGAGCTTAACGCCTGAATATTTGGAACAGTTATCGATATTTTATGGAAACTCAAGTGGCAGTACGAGTACGTTATAATGTTGGTTGCAGTGGATGCAAGTTCTGTGTCTTGTGACTATGTTTCCTTTGTCGATTAACTGGGCTACAACAATCACCATAACATGTATAAGGTGAATTCTGTTTTTTAACATTTCGTAGCGTTACTGATATTCTGGTATCCTGGAACCGTCCCTGGTAAAGTACGCATCTATTATTAACCTCCGAGCTCTACTGATGACTCACTATCTGAAGAAGCCATTTTGACGGAATGGACGTGAAAATTTAAACTGTTTCTCTTTAATTAATACACACTTTTTAATTAATACACATCACCAAATTTGTATGCTTGTATGTTTTTTCTTGAAATAGAAACACGTCGGTACAACACAAATGTTATATAAATATAAACATATATGTATATAAAAAAATATTGGTTTTTACCATCCCTTCCCTCAAATTCTACTGCCCACGTCTTCGCCTCTTCGCCTCTAAATAATTAGCGGGAATAACATAATGCCCAGTTGTAATATAGAAAAAAAATATATTTATATTATGTGCACTAAATAATGTCAATTAGATCTGTATTACAATAAATTGAGTAATACCTTTTAGTGAATATGTAATTTCTCTAGGATAGGGAATGTTGAAATGTAAAACCTCTCTCATTATGATGTATGCATATATTCTATAAGCATTCGATTGCAAACTGGGATTGTTCCTCAAACAATATAAATAAATACTACGGCACAAAGTCTCATATGAACCATGCCTTCCATATTTTTATTATCTTCTATAACGTGTTAATTTAATCATTGAATTTGTTTCAGTTCTTCCATATTTAAGAAAGTATTGTACTTCTCAAGCAATTCCTCTGGATCAGCTTTTAAGAGACGATGAATTTCCAGAAACCGAACGACTGCTAAAATCTAGTGGGCTAAAGTATTTAAACATGATATCTGACCGAAAGGTAGGTCCATAAAGTGTTCTTATAACATTTAAAACGTTAGGTCATTGTAATACATGCAGTGTTTTATGGGATCGAGGCACCAATAGGTGAAAAGGTGTAAATCTTTTTGAGTTGGAATCTTTTTAGGTTTGGCCCTGCTTCAATAGTAACAAAATTGTGACAATTTTAATTTCGAAAAATCAAGTAGACGTTACAAATAACTCATGTTTCTCACTAGTAAAGTACTTTTTTTGTTAAAGTTACAACAAAATGTCGTTAATAAAAGTTGTTCAGAGTGATAAATTATACAAGTAGGCAATATTTCACAATATTGGTTTACTTTCATCAATCTATATTTTGACGCAATGTAAAAAATTAACAAAACATTCAAAACGAATATTGAAAATAATAAAATTGACATCATCCACAAATCTCAAAAATGTTCATATACCCGTAGCATACTTTGCATAAAATATACATTTAATCTTGAGATACGAAGAAATACATACGTTGTGATTTGGTTATCCTTATTTATTACAAGTTATCTGATTATCTAATAGGTGGATAGAAGTACACCGATCTTGTTAAAATTTAATACATATACATACATACTAGACGTTTAGGATATTTTGTCCAGTATAAGAAGAAATGAGAATATTCTTTTCTAAAAAATATCAAATTATAGTCAATAATTTGTGCATAGTGTGCTAGGGGTACATGAAATTGGCGTTTTTTTTTTTTTACTTTTGATGTAAATTTAAAAAAATATAAATTATTAAAAGTAAAATCATGTTTTCAATATTTGTTTCTTATGTCTTTTTAATTCTTATGACACATCGAAACATAAGACAAATATAACCGATATTGTTAAAATTTTACAAATTTGTGTAACTCAAGACAACTTTTATTCATAACATTTTATTGTAACTGACAGAAAATGCACTTTATCAGTGGGAAAATTAATTATTTGTAAATTTCCAAGGCATACTTAATTTTTTTGAACTGAACTCCAAAAAGAAAAACTCAACTCAAAAATATTTATACCTTTTCACCTATTGGTGCGTCAATCTAGGGACACACTGTATACCGAGTGATGCGATTTTCGAGAATGGATCATCCCCATACTTTCTTGTTTTCAGAAATAAATGATATTTTGGAATTAAACATAAATATGCATGTTTTGACATAGTCGACATCCTTTAGTCACTTCCCTTTTAACTGGAAATGGCCCTAATTTCCTAATTTTTCATAACACATTCAATTTATTTTCACTTTGCATAAAACAGCAAATATTAGGAAATATTAATGCATCAAGGGCCCCATATAAACTTTTCGTTAACATTAGCGTATAACACTTTTAGATTAGCGCCATTTACGTTCTTTTCGAGTTCAGACTTGCGGTTTTTAATTTTCGGTAGCCCATAGGGTTGGTTTTAATTATGCGAAGTCGCTACGCTGTGACTTAAACTTTTGAAGGCTCTCGAAATTGGCGAAACCCACTGCGGACGACCGATTGACCACCAAAAGTGATATTCCAACTCCACCCCACCACCAACCACCCCCTGAAAATTTGGCGTGCTGAGGGGTTGTGAGCAGGTCTGGATGCGTGGGGTGACTCAGAAAGCCTTCCTGAGGATGGATGAACTTTTTTGGCACACCCCGAGTCGTCCATCTCCTTCAAATCCTATTTTGTATCCCATCACCCTCTCTTTTTGACCACCTACAAAAAAGTTTTGAGTAGATGAAAATTTCTGAAATTCGTAAGAGATGCTTGGTACGCGCGACAAGTGTTCTTTGTAGACCACCAAAACAGCAGCTTTTTCCAGTAATTTTACGAGCGAAAGCATGTTTGGGTGGGCTACCTCGCAGGCGCTAGCCCAGTCGAGAGTGCAGCCCAAGCCATAGTGAACATTTGCCGCGCGTACCAAGCATCTCTCGCGAATTTCGTGATTGTCGATTCACACAAGTGCAAAGGAAGGTTTCGCCTACCCAACGAGCCTTCTTTCAGGAATTTTCATCCACTCAAAAAATTTTTGGAGGGGGTCAAAAAAAAGAGGGATTTGACACGCAAAAGTGGATTTGAAGGAAACGGATGACTCAAGTGTGCCGAAAAGGGTTCAAGCATCCTCAAGAAGGCTTTCAGAATTACCACATGCATCAAGACCTGCGTACAACCCCTCAGCGCGGCAAATTTTCAGAGGGGTAGGTTGGTATAGAATGTCACTTTTGGCGCTCAATCGGCCGTTTCGCGGTGGGTCCCGTCAACTTCAAGAGCCTTCAAGTAATGCCATGACATGAATTCGAGACAAACAGACATTCCACGCAGCCTCCTACGGGATCGGAACTAGAGGGGGGTGGGTGAGGGTAGGTGTAGGTGTGGTTTGGGGGGGGGTGCTTGGGTTGTCAAAGAGTGAAGGCGCGTTGTTGCACCCCATACCAATTTGTTAGGCAACATTAAGATCATCGAATTCGCCTAACAGCGGTCAAATCACGCAAAACCCAGCGTAATTGCAAAGGGGTGGCTTAGGAGGTCTGGAAATGGGTGTAGACGGCGAACCGTTTAAGTCACAGCGTAGCGACGTCGGGGCATTAAAACCAACCCTACAGGCTACCGAAAATTAAAAACCGTCTATCTCGAATAGAACGCAAATGGCGCTAATCTAAATGTGTTACGCTAATTTTGACGAGCAGTTTATTTCATTTTTTTTTTCATGGTTTCGGAACATACTAGAGGTGGGTAAATTACGTAAAATTCTATTTTACCGGTAAATTACCTTTTAAAATTACTGAAATTTTAGGAAATTTTCAAAAAGACAATTCAAAAAAGGGTGAAACAGTCGTCATGGTCACGAAATAAAGGTGAAAGAAACTGTTAAAAGTTTAGTGTTTAATTAAAAAAAAATCAATAATTTTTAGGTTATTTACGGAATTGAACTTGATCACGAAAAAAGAAAACCATTTATACAAAGAAAATGAAGAAATGATAATATTTTATTTAGCAAAACTAAATTTGTACATAAATTTAAGCAAATCTATTTCTTATTTTTAAAAAAAATCTACTTATTAACAAGTCTCAGATTTTCTCACACAAGACAAGATTCAGACGAATTTCTAAGAAAATTGCCACAGAAAGGAAAATTTAATATTTGATGGTTATTACTAGGCTTCCGATAAAAACGTGCCCGCGCATAAAACTCCATAAGAGCACACCGCGTTCTCGCGACGACGGGAATGGGGATGGTGTACTACTGCGCATACGCGGGCTCTGGATCGTTTTAGGGAAGTCGTCAATGCCGTATGTAGTACGGGAAAGAAATACATGCTTATATAATGTACAAGGCGTTTAAAAATGCGGTTTATACTTCATTATCATAGAGTTTTATAGTGCCGAGCCCTGCGTTGCCGGACACATTTCCGGACCCTAGTTATTACTTTCCAAAATTGACCTTTTAAGGTAAATTACCTAATTGGTAATTTACCAGTTGCTCACCCTCTAGAACATATGATTAACCAACTCCAACTGTGTATGTGCGTTACAGATTGAAGTGCAAAAAATATCTGTCACCTGCAGGTATTTAACTGTGCGGTTTGACATATAAATACGAGGATCAGTCCAGAAATAAGTTTCCCTATTTTGTTTCTCCCAAATAACGCCATATATCGTGCTTCTGGGGTACTATAATCATTTATCGGCTTGTGTTGGTAATTCTCTATGAGTTTAGTGGGGGGTATGATGCCGTAGCTGACAGTACTTGGCTCGTAAACATGGAAACACCTTCATTGTCCAGCGTGTCCAGTTATGAATTACGCGCGGTTATCCGTTTTTTAACCATTTTAAAAAAGGTGAAAGTGCACTGAATATTCATAGTGCATTAGCTGCTGTTTATGGTGACAGTGTATGAGTATCCAAATGGTACGTCGTTGGCTCGTGGGATTTGAAAAGGGACGCGAGGATGTGCACGATGGGCAGCGAACCGGGAGACCAGTTACTGCTACGGATACGACGTTCTGACGGCCGTGAAATTGTTGGAAATGACACGAGGCTTACCATTGAAGAAATTGTTGCTTGCGTACCGTTTAATATCAAAGTCTCTCGCACTTCAGTCATACGAGTGCTGAAAGAAGAGTTAAACTTGCGAAAAGTGTCTGCAAGATGGGTGCCGCGTTTGCTTAGCGAAAATTATAAATTTTGTGGAAATGTTTGAACGTGAGGGGAATGGAAGAACTTTACTCGCGTATTCCGGGATTCTTCCGGTGTTTTGTTAACTGATTATCGGAAAAGAAACAACAATTAATACAGACAGGTATTATATCACGTTCTGATTAAGCTTCGAGCCGCTATCAAAAGAAAACGTCCCGGTCTTTTGTCAAAACAAGTTCTTTTGGTTCACGACAACGCTTGTCCTCATTCCGCACAAATGACATAAGATTTACTCGCCAAATTCAAGTGGGAAGTTTTTGGTCATCCGCCATATTCACCGTTTCTTGCACCAAGTGATGTCTATTTGTTTCCTCAACCGAAAGCCCAACTGGGTGGTGAGCGATTTGAGATGGACGAGGAAGTGAAAACGTGGGTCAACAACTGGTTGGCGCAAATGGCACGCCATGGTATGGCGCCGAAAAATAAAAAATTGTATTCTCGGTATAAAAGATGTATTGAAAAAAAAAAATAGCGATCTACCAAAACAATTAATACTAATATAGTATTTACTATATTAGCAGTTCCCGTAATCCTAGTTAATGTTTCATTCTGGCCATAATTTGTATAATATAATAATTTAATAAATCTGAATTTCGGGTTTCTCTTACTGTGTTAAATTTTACACTGAGTATATCCATTAAGAATCTTCTACAGAAAACATAGATCTGCCTGAAATCTTATATGTTCTAAAGACTCATGTTAAAAATATGTTCTGGACATTTTACAACTGAGCATATACATACAGTACGAATCACCCTAATGCGTACATAGCAGAATGAAGGGGAATTGATAAATTAACTTGAGTAGACGCCACCGCCGCCTAAACGTGAGGTGGGAACCAATCGCGATCCAATCGCTAGCACAGGCGTATGGCAAGCATCCGGTTTGTCAGTGGAGCTGTTTGGGTTGAAATTTGAAATACCATTTTATATTTTATTCTGGTCTGGTGACTGATTAGAAAAGTGCGTTATAACGAGGTTATTGTAGAAGCACTACATACATTCTTAAACATAAAAATGGATATTTATGCTGAAGAAGGCTGTCTATTTGCTGAAGAAGGGGGCCTATTTGAATATTTACTGTAAGGTAAGCTGGGGTAAGTGGACATTGGGGGCAAGTGGAACCCATGGCTGTTTCAGACCCTGAGTGTTAAAAGACAAGTGTTAAAATTTTAAAAATTTTAAAATTTTAAAGTGTTAAAATTTTTAGTTCCTCACAATTATATATGGGAAATTTGTATGGAGGTAGCTTTTCGAAAGAAAATACTGTAACGTTTTATTTATTTCGGGTTCGTGAGGTGTGAAAAATTAAACTCGCACTTTTAAACTAACACTATTTATTTAATTACTACAACTACTGACTAACACTATTTAACTATACTAATTTATTTTTATACAATTTATATTAGAGCGTTGCACGGAACGCCGCGCCGATATTCAAAATAGGAACTGTTCCTCGCCGCCCAGTGCGGCTATTTTATAGTGTCGCCGAAAACTCTAGATGACACCAGGCTCGTCCGTACGACGTTCGAGATACGTCCCGAATAGAACTCGGTGCGTCACTTATTTACGTCCGGTACTCGGCCGGCGAAGTCAACCGCAAGTGGCACGACTCGGCGGACTCCGTAACACTGCCCCTCCTTAAAGACATTTCGTCTCGAATTGTGTCATCCCCTGGCCTGTGACGATACCTGCAGAATGGCCCATTCTTGCATCGGGAGGTCTGGTAGAAGAAGCAGTCCACAGTCTTCTCGTTGAGCGATCTCCTGGGGTTGTAACAGCATACCAGAATCTCAATTCCAGTAAACCGAAAGAGGACTTCTAGCATACTCCCTGATCACCCTCCAATCCAGGCCATCTAGTCCGCTGGCTATCTTCGGTATCGCCAAACTGCTTATGCTCTGGGACAAGAGCACATCCCTCAGCTCGACTAGTGTGTCCCAGACAGTTTGATAAGTTGGTTTATGGTGCGATAGCTGCTTGGTCACCAAATAGAAAACGGACCTCTCTTTCTCCTGCTCGGCCGCCGTGATTTGAAGGACTCGTCCAACCTCTGGTCTTTGTCTGCGTAACTCCTCCAACTGTCCAAACGCCTTCTTGAAGGTAAGTGCAATCCTCGGGACATTCGGAGATCCGCTGCCACACAGTGAGCAAGACAGAAGTCAGCAGGAGCCTGGAACAGGTCACGTGGTTCTTCTCGCGTTACACCGTAGCGAGCTTTCTGGCCGTTGGAATGAAGCAACATGAATTCCTCGAAGGAGAGCTCGCTGTCTGGTGGACTGACGTGTCGAACTCTGGCTTCAGCTTGTTCGTCATTATTTCCGGCGAAAGGGGCTAAACGGTTGAAATGGACAACCCTGGGTTTTCCTCTTGGCAACTTCTGGATTCGGTAGACTACATCGTTAATCCGGGTGACGACCTCATACGGACCTTCCCAGGAGCTTTGAAGTTTTGGAGATAACCCACGACGACGTTGTGGGTTATATAACCAGACTTGGTTACCGGGCTGGTACCTGCCATCGTTGGCGTTTATGTCGTAGGTCTCCTTCATGCGGTCGCTGGCGCCCTGGATATTTGAACGGACTCGTTCGTGGATGTTGTCCATTCTCTGGCGTAGAGTACTGACGTAGTCCTCTCCAGCCACGTCGTCCCCTGGTGTACAGCCGAACTTCAGGTCACAGGGTAGACGCAGTTCACGGCCCATGACGATGCTTGCAGGTGTTTGCCCAGTTGTTTCGTGAACTGACGACCGGTAGGCTAGCAGGAACAGGTGAAGAAACTGGTCCCAGTCCCTCTGGTGGTCAGAGACTACTTTGGATAAGTACCGGTTAATGGTCCTATTCATTCGCTCCACCATTCCATCTGACTGCGGATGCAGTGCAGTTGTCCTCGTCTTACGGATGTCGAGTGTACGGCACACATTCTGAAACAGAATCGACTCGAAATTTCTCCCCTGGTCCGAATGTAATTCCAGAGGTACACCAAATCGACAAATCCAGTCCTTGATGAGAGCGTCCGCCACAGTAGAAGCCTCTTGGTTTGGAAGGGCATACGGCTTCTACCCATTTGCTGAAATAATCCATCACGACGACGATGTATTTATTTCCATTATCTGTTTCCGGAAACGGACCTGCTACATCGATGGCAATTCTTTCAAACGGACTACCCACATTGTATTGTCGCATTGGAGCCTTCGGGTGCCGTTGCGGACCATTACTCGCAGCGCACACCACGCATTTCTTGCACCACTCCTTCATCCTACGGACCTTAGCTTGACCTCTGCAACTCTGTTTAGCAGCTTCGAATTCCAGAGCTCGCGCCAAAGCATCCACCAACTTGCTGGGACGAGCGAGAGTCAGAGCTTGACGGGTCTCAGTATCACGCAGACCATCTAAAAATGCCTGCACGGCTAGTCGTTCCATGACGTTCTCCGGCGTAGATGAATATGCCAAACGAACTAACCGCGCTATGTCCGCTTCGAATTCCTGCAGCGATTCGTTACTTTTCTGATAGCGGTTCTTCAACTGCGAGTGGTAGACATGCTCGAGATGAGACTGACCATATCGCATTTCCAGGTGTCGGACAAGTTGATGGTAGTCCTCTTGTTCTTCAAGCGAAAGCGTCTGTAATATATCCGTGGCATCTCCGCGTAGTGCCAACGTCAGCGCTGTAGCCTTCTCTGCCAACGACCAACCATTTGCCTTCGCTGCAGCCTCAAATTGCCGTAGGTAATTGATCCAGGAGCTCTTACCATCAAACTGTGGTGGTTTCATGCGAATTTTCGAAATTTCTACGTGACTGCTCAACTCGGGTTTACTCAACCTGTCGATGTCGCTACCAGGTGGCTTCAGAGCGGTATTGACCACTTGTTGTTGTTCCCCACTTCCTAAACTCAGCGTTGCGATTTTTCTCTCTACCTCTAGAAACTTATTCTGGAATTCTTCTTCTACGGTAACTAATTTATTTTCTATTTTCCCAAATTTTCCGTCCACATATTCGCCTATTTGTTTCTGGAGGCAACTAGAATTTTCCGTAATTTTCTTTTCTAAAGTTGTATAATTTTCCAGTAATTTTTGATCCATGTTTTCTATTAGTTTCTGTTCCATCCCTCTTAAGTTTCCAGACGTTTCCTCTAATTTCTGTTGCATTTGGGTGGCATTTTCTAATAATTTGTTTTCCAAACTTTGCAACGCCGAATTTATATCGCCAGCAATTTCGAATAAATATGTATTAGGGTTTTCACCTTCATTTTCCAAAGCTTCTCGAAGTCTATTTTGTAGATCGGCCTTTTTCCCTGTCGTCTCGCACTCCCGCTCTTCAAGTTCCCTTTTTAAATCCGCCACTTTAAGGTCCTTCAAAAATACCTGTCTTGAAGCCATTTCACTTAATTTATTTATCGCGAATTTATTTATTTAAATGTTTTTATTATTGTTTTTTTTTTTTTTTTCACACGCAACACCTGACACCAATGTAACGTTTTATTTATTTCGGGTTCGTGAGGTGTGAAAAATTAAACTCGCACTTTTAAACTAACACTATTTATTTAATTACTACAACTACTGACTAACACTATTTAACTATACTAATTTATTTTTATACAATTTATATTAGAGCGTTGCACGGAACGCCGCGCCGATATTCAAAATAGGAACTGTTCCCCCGCCGCCCAGTGCGGCTATTTTATAGTGTCGCCGAAAACTCTAGATGACACCAGGCTCGTCCGTACGACGTTCGAGATACGTCCCGAATAGAACTCGGTGCGTCACTTATTTACGTCCGGTACTCGGCCGGCGAAGTCAACCGCAAGTGGCACGACTCGGCGGACTCCGTAACAATACGATTCCCAAAATTTTGGAGCTCTAGGGTCAAAAGGTGAAGTTTGGTGAAGGTCCAAAGTTTGGTATATCTCTTGAGAACTTTAACTTTGATAAGTTGTCTACTTTTTGCAAATGTTAGAAAACAAAAATTATCGGTTGTATGTGATAACACTTGCCAAGTAGAATACACCTATATTTTTTTACATTTTTTGGGTTTTTTATACCCATCATTAGGGGCAAAAAATTTTAAAATTAAAAAATCGGTCAATACGACACTTTTTTTTGTTTTTTGTTTTCTTAAAAAAAAGCATTCATTTTACTACCGATCCCTCCTAGTCCGATAATGGGCCTGAAGTAAGTTCAAGGAGAATTTTTTTTAAATTGTGATAATTTAAAAAAAACTATTTTTATATAAAGGCTTTTAATTTTTAATTTTTATTTATATATAAAAGCCTTTATATTTATAAAGGCTTTTAATTTTTTTTTAATTCATATTCAATTTAAGATTGCGTAATTTACAATGATTGATTCGATTTAGTGACGTCGGAGTTAAATTTTAAACTTTTTTTCATTAAAAAAATTTTTCTTCATGAATTTATAAGGAAAAATTGTAAATACTCGTAATTATTTCTAATATTTTGTTTCCGTAGTATTCAGGTTTTGTAATAAAAAAAATTAAATAGTTAATCAAAATTTTATTGTATACCTTACTACAATTGTTTTACAATATTTTATAATATTCGTATGTTTTGGATTCTGAATGCGTTTTTGCTCGTATATAATAAATCGTATCGTTTTTTTTTTTTATTACAAAACCTGAATACTACGGAAACAAAATATAAGAAATAATTATTTACAATTTTTACTTACAAATTTATGAAAATAATTAAAACTTTTCAAATGAAAAAAGTTTAAAACCATGATTTTGACGTCACTAAATCGAATCAATCATTGTAAATTATGCAAATCTTACATCGAATATGAATTAAAAAATTTTAAAAGCCTTTTAAATTTTAAATTATCATATTAAAAAAAATTCTCCTTGAATTTACTTCAGGCCCATTATCGAACTAGGAGGGATCGGTAGTAAAATGAATGCTTTTTTTTTTAAGAAAACAAAAAACAAAAAAGTGTATTGACCGATTTTTTAATTTTAAAATTTTTTGCCCTTAATAATGGGTATAAAGAAACCCAAAAAATGTGAAAAAAATATAGGTGTATTCTACTCGGCAAGTATTATCACATACAACCAATATTTTTTTTCAAGAGACATACCAAACTTTGGACCACCATACCAAACTTCACCTTTTGACCCTAGAGGTCCAAAATTTTGTGAATCGTATTTTCTTTCGAAAAGCTACCTCCACACAAATTTTGGGCCAAATCTAAAATTTTGTTGCCCGACTTGACATGGAATGTCCCATATATAAATAAAATAATATAAAAAATTTAAAAAAAATCACAGCACTCTTTTGTGCCTGTATATTATTATATTTTCTAATTACACTTGCCCCGTCCTATTGCCAATGGTTTTATGATGCAAACGAGCTATGGGTTCCACTTCCCCTAACGACGGGGTAAGTGGAAACCAAGGCACTTAATTTTATTTTTGCCTTTTTTTAAAATGACAGGTGAGAGACATTGACCTACGGACTTCAAAATCAATAAAGGGTAAGAAAATAAACTAATGCTGAAAATATGATGGAAATCAGTTTAAAATTGTAAGTGTGGCCTCAGAATAAAGTTGACCTATTGAAGTCAAGGGTTCCACTTACCCCGGCTTACCTTAATTGCATTTCTTTTCTTTGCTTGAATTGCTAATTTTGTTATTTGCAAGTATGGATTTGTAATAACGCGCTTATTTAGGGGCTAGTCTTTCGGCCCATATAAACTTTTTACAAATAATTATTCAATATTGTCATTTGCCAATGATTTTACGTATGTATGTAAGGTAAAACATACGCCAGTACATCCTCCTCAAACAACTATCCGCATATTACTAAATTAACCAAACGACAACAAACGTCTAGTCCCCAAGCGCTGGCGCAGTGACGTTAAATACTCGTTTTACATACGCAGATGTTACTGACATGAACATGGTGATTACGTCAGATTTCCGGCGAATCGCAACAGAGTCGGACTCTTCATTGCGGACGGTCATTATTATTACAAAACGATAATTCACAGAAAATACATCATAATACAATAATGAATACTCAAATAAACGTACCAATGGGCTATTACATGATAGAGCCGCATTTAAGTGTGGTAACGTTAGTGGTCACGAAACATGGCACTTAAAAGAACTTACCCAAGAAGCTCATAAAATTTGGGCCTAAAATGCGAAGTATCTTCGAAAAAAGTCAGTGATAGCAGTATACTAGAAAAATTAGCTAGTAATGTCCTTACAGTTGTGCAAGTAAATATGGGTTCGCTAGTACGTAAACAAATTTTCTAAAAACGAGATAAAAAAATTTTTTCACGAAGATCTACAGATAAAAAATACTTTTAAATACAAAAAGTAATAATACATTACTGTAGCATAATGACCGATATTATTGCAACTTTCTTCGTCTCTTAGACAATTGCGGTTTTCTTACAATTGATTTGGATTTACTTTGGAACCGACGAAATATTCGAGTCTTACTTGCCAAATTTTTATACCTGCCGAACAGGCATTTGGAACAGGTCTGCCCTTGGAATATACTTCATACCTGTTATCATAAAATCCTGGATGCCTCGACGTAGCGTCAGCATCTAGAATTTTACAATAAGGTATAAATTTTACGATAAGGTATCCACCCAGAAGACTGTTTTATCGTACCCGGCCGGTCCAAGAGATAGCTTGTAAATCAGTGCTCCGCTCAACTATTTGTTTTTGTCATTATGGGGTAATATATTTGTTTGTTTTTTTTTTATATATTTGAATTTTATTTCTGTATATTTTTGTCTGTGTATTTTTTATTTTATAATTTTATTCTGTCTCCGTCCATATCAAGAAAGCTTTCAACCTATCGTTCTCGTTATCTTTATCGACTTACAGGAAATTTTGGTATTTTTATTCAAAAATGTCTGGCGCCTTAAGCCCAATCAAAATTCTAATTCCAATCAATTTTAATACCAGGGGAACCTACCCCTTAACCGCTGTGCTGCCGGAGCTAGGGTCAACAGTTTTCTTTCTGCTTTGCCAATTTAGCAAAGGAAAGGTGTTGCATAGAATTGGCAACCTTCTTCCTGTTTTATACAAGGAAAACTCGTTTTTCCAGAGTATACCTGTCCCAAATACATGTTCCCATAATACCTGTTTTGAGACAAGTAAGACTAATATTTCGTCAGATTAAAGATAAAATTCATTACGTTCACAAAATCAGCTGTAACGAAATTGCAACTGTTTAACAAGAGACGAAAAAGTTGCAAAAGTATGCTCTGCAAAAGATCATACGCTAGTTAAAAAGTAAGATTACTTTTTGTATTAAACATTTATGGTTTTTATGGGTAAGTCCTTTTAGGTTTCATTTTTCATGACCACTGACATTACTACACCTAAATACTGTCGTGAATAGTTCGCTTCCTAGTACGTGTACACCTTCAAGCAAAAGTCGCTAAATAGGCATAGTGAATTTTGGTGGTATAAAAAAACCATAGCGGACTATGGCGCTGCATCTTAAAAGCGACCATATATGGTCAGAAGAAGTAGTTTTAGATGCCCTTTAAGACAAAAAGTTTACTTGATTATTTTGAAAAATGAGGAATATATGGATTTGTACATAAATAAAAGTAGACACCCTGTACACAATAAATAAATAAAAAAACGATTTTGTCTTTACGATATATTTTTATTATTATTATTACAATATGGACAACGGGCTGAGAAATTCTATACAGCCCGGAAAATTTATAAAACACAACACAGAGAAAATATATATGCTTAAATAATTCATGACAAATAGACAGTTAATAATAAAAGTAAAGACACATAGATTATTTGAAATATATATAACTATCAAAGCAATTTATAACACAACCTAAATAGACCTATTCAAGTACCAGGAGTCTAAGCGATTTTTGAAACAATTCACAGATGGCGCACTAACTACAGATATGGGTAGAGAGTTCCATACAGTCTCTTATCAGTGTGACATTCCAAACAGGGCCAGCAAACTCTAACAGGGGTCGGACATAACATTTATATAAACGTATAAAAGTTGAAAAGGTAGATTTAAAGAAAGTTTTTTTGAGAAGGTACATCGATGAGTTAGCTCGTTTACAAATGGAAACAATGTGTTCCCACCACGATAAGTCTTTAGTTATAATAACGCCAAGATCGGTGTAGGAAGTAACCGGTTTGAGAAGCGTATTATTTAGGGTATAAGGTAGGCATGGATTATTCTTACCAAGATGAAGAACTACGTATTTACTAGCATTTAGAGGCAACATCCAGTCGTCACACCATTGCGAGATATTATTCAGATCCTCTTGAAGTGAAGCATAGGCACGGTTGGGGTTACCATATAACTTGGTGTCATCCGCGTACAATGAGACCTGGGAACTTACATTTAACACAAGATCGGCGATAAATACAACAAATAAAATGGGACCGAGCACTGATCCTTGGGGTACGCCACTGATAACAGGGCGTAGGGAGGAATGCACATCACTGACCCATACAGTGAAAGTTCTATCTGTTAGGAAGGCCTCGATCCAGTATAGGAGGTCGCCGCAAATACCAGCGTTGTTCAGCTTGTAGAGGAGTCTTCTTCTTGTACTCTATCGAACGCTTTTGCAAAGTCTAAATAGATAATATCCACTGGTTGCTTATTATCGAGTGACCGTGACCAATCATTTATACAGTATAGTAAATTAGTGATTACCGATCTGCCAGGAACAAATCCGTGTTGTTCTTTCGGGATTACATTTTCGGACATTAGGAATTGCAACATCTCGTCACGAATAATAGATTCCATTAGTTTACCTATGATTGGTACCAGGCTTATTGGTCTGTAATTGTCGCTACAAAGTTTGTCTCCCTTTTTGAATATAACGGTAACCGAAACTCTTTTCCCTATGGGCGGTAGTGTATGCCGTTTAAAAGATGAGTTCATAATTAATGCTAGAGGTATAGATATCGATGAGATACATTTTTTTAGAAACAGAACACTCAGACCATCGATACCAGGTGACGAGTTATTCTTAAGATGTTTTATGAACTTTTCTACCTTACACGGAGAAAACTCTATATTGCAAAGGGAATTTTGGACGTATGAGCTTCTTGTGTTAGGTATATTGCCATCAGGTTCCACCATGTAAACATTAGAGAAGCTGTGTGATAAAAGTTCGGCCGTTTCATCACTGGTTCCGCAGATTTCTCCGTTCGGCTTCCTAAGAAGCGGCGTGGACACTTTGGTATTTAAAGCTGACCTTATGTACTTATATAACTTTTTAGGACAACCACTTCTGGCTAAGGATTCTTCATAATTGTTTCTTAAAGTTTCTAATTCTGAGGATAAATTGTTAGAGAAATCTCTATGAGCAATAAAGTCGTGAGCGTATGTATTTTTTCCAAAGGTCCCTTTTTCGCTTAATTTTCTGTAATACAGGATAGGTGATTCAAGGTTTTTTATTATTGGTGCATATTTCCTTTTTACGAGTGTGATCCTTAATACTTTGCGTAATTATTTCATAAAAAATTTCCCACATTATTATTGGATCATCAGTATGCTGTAATTTTGCTCACTAGTCAATTTGTTGTAGGTCATTATTCATCGCATCATAATTTGTATGGTTTATGGTTTTTATATTGTTATGTTCTAAGGTAGTGGTATGAAAATTAAATTGAGCGGTAAATATTATTACAGCATGTTCCGATTTTCCGACAGGAGATTCTATAAGGGGCGGTGTTAGAAGATTAGTTTCATTAGTAATAACAAGGTCTAGTTGTGACGGTTCCTCATTTATACAAAATCGAGTGGGTTCATTAATCAATTGTAATAAGTTGGAATTTACTAAAAGATCTATGAAATGCGATTCGGAATCTATAGGTTCAGGAGATATAGTTAAAGGCCAAGAGATATCAGGGAGATTAAAATCACCAGCGATGATGAAGTTTATTGTAGTAGATGAGAGAGTAGAGATTTTGTTAAACAGAATCAAGTCATTTACCATTTCAGAGCGGGGGTGGCCTATAAACACACATGAGTGTGAAAGAACAGCTGCTAGAAGTTAGTTGTAGAATTAATATGTCGATAAAAGGGCATGTGAAATCTAATTGTTTTAAACTAAAGCTAGCAAGTAATTGCGATTTTATATAGATGCAAACTCCACCGCCCTTTGCATATAGCATGTCGGAACGAAATATCGAGTAATCGTTTAATTTAACGAGAGAGTCAGGTATATTAGGTGTAAGTCATGTTTCTGTTACAAATATGATAGAGGGATTATGAGACTGAATAGTGGAGACAGAACGTGTAAATTTAGCCATGATACTTCCTAAATTAGTGTATAAAATCGGCCATTCTACAAGTTGACAATCTAGTTTTTTGCCTATGAGCACCGTGGCTGCTAGGAATGGGCCGGTTACAGTTGGCACCTGCGTTCATTGTTGACACGTTTTTGTGCTATAGCAGGTGATAGATATATGTCTTACCAATGTCCAATAAACTGATGAATAATGATATAATTTAGCACTGAATGGTAAAATCACTTACACCAACAGATTGTACGGCACTAGGTTTACATACATACACAGCACTAATTAAATACATTAAAATATATGTGGTACTTTTAAGAGAAATGGTCTGTAGTGTCGACTGCCTTACTGTCACATAACAAAACTATATGTATACATCTAATATGTATACATCTTTTTTAAAAAAAAAAAGGGATTATGCTAATTGCTTTTATTGTTTCTGATCCAGGGCGATGAAGAACTAAATGCGTTTAAATATAACGAAGAAAAAACGTTATGTTGGCTTAAGAAGAAAACCGAGAGGGTAGCAGAAATATTAAGACAAAAGAATATTCACGTAACAAGTGGTGGTGCTGTTTCTGCAACATTCATCAAATCATCACGAGGAGATTCACCAGATAACGATGTATACTTGCGATACGCTCATGGTATAGTTTCTGAATATTTAATGGATGATCTTAGTCAAAAATTGTTAAATTTTTTAAACCTTCCTGAGGACGTTCAGAGTCCTCAAACTTTGAAAAGAAAACCTTGTGGAACTCCTGGACCAGAATCCAAAAGAGTAAAAATGGAAGAAGAAAATAAAAGCAGTACTCCGAATGTGTTGGACTTAAGTAAACCTGATTCGAAACCTTCCAAAACACCCTTCTCTACAAAAGAAAAAGCCAGAGCAAAAGCTGCCACCGGCAGTAAAACCATAAACTCCTTCTTTAAAAAGACTTAATTTATTTCCAAGCCAACATGTTTAGGTTAATTTTTTACCACTAATAGGAACATGTTCTGGGGTTAATTTTTGAAACCCGAGTGATGATTTTTTTTTAATTTGAATGCCATCCATAATCAAGGAAAAAGGGACATCATTTGTATTCACTTCTTTAAGAATTATGAACTGGTTGTGTATCTTAACCTGGAATTTTAATGTTTCAACTAATATAACTGTAGTCCATTAAGAATAATTATCATTCTGTTAAAATACAAAAATAAAGCAAAATTTATAAACGGAAATTGTTATTTGAGTGTTTATAAGATGTTAATTTTGCATTAATGATATATGTTAAATATTCGCTCGATTTTAATAAGTCAATTTATATCAACGACTGATAATTGCCAGTTTGGCAAATTGCTTGTGTGATTTTTTTGCCATTAGTTAACTTAGGCATAACCGTATTAGTATGCGGTACATTCAAAATTAGAATCAAAGATTTTCATGTTTAAAGTAAATAATTGTGATTTTCGCATGCCTAAGAGAAACTAACCAAATACATTATTAGTGAAATGTATCGGGATATATCGATGTGAATAAATAGTTCTTTCTTTGAATATCAAGAAACTAGTATTTTATTATACGGAGTTGCTACAAAGTCTGGAAAAGGCTAGGATATCCAATACAAAATTTACAAAAGATTAATAAATCATTATTATTATTAGACATTTTTTTCATGTACAGTAAAACTCCGATTATATGGACTCCAATTATCTGGATTGACAAGAATATAGTGGAAAAAATGCCGTGTCTTCTGAAAGTAAAGCTGCAGTAAAAATTTCATCTGTATTGAAAAAATTGGGGCTGCATTGACGAAAAAACATGATTTCGACAAAGATGTGTTTAAAGTTTAGGATCCGGATTCTCGAGAACAATTATACCTACTATTAATCTGCAATTCCAAGGCCATTGAACAACCCTTCATCATCTTGAAAAGACTCCAGCTGTGCTACCCTTTTTCTATTCAATTCTGGTCCTTTGCTTGATTCTTCCTCCTTCGATGAGTCCAGATCACGTTCAACATTCAATAATCTGGATAATTGGAGTTTGATTGTACTTCTATAGTTGGTTGACAAATTTATTCGCTTGTTTTTATTCATGGTTGCCATCTTGAATTTTTTTGCATGGACACGTTTAAAATTAACGTAAAACTTTTTTAGACTGGCACCATTTGCGTTCTATTCGGACTAAAGACTTGCAGTTTTTAAATTTCAATAGCCTGTAGGGTTGGTGTTAATGTCCCAAAGTCGCTATGGAGTGGACTAAAGGATTTGACGGCCACACCCCAAAAGACAATCGCAGAACATTGAAACTAACCCTGTAGGCTACGAAATTTAGAAACTGCAAGTCTAGCCCGAATAGAATGCAAATGGCACTAATCTAAATGTGTTACGCTAATTTTGATGAGCAGTTTATTTTGTTATTTAGCTGTTCAAGCTTTAGCTGTTATCAACAATAGCGTATATAAACTAAAATATATTGCTGAAACGTGAAGAGAGGATGTATTAAGTCAGACAGATGCAGACGTTATCGTGATGTTACGAAAATCAGATAGTCTAAGATCCGCACTAGAAACGACCTTCACCCATCTGTTAAATGGATGAAAAGTATTTTATATCAAATTTAAAATATTAGAAAATATATCTCGGGTGGGTTGGCTAAAAAATTCCTGGCCAGACTATGATTAATTAAAAATTGAAAAATGACTTTTTATTAAATATTGCACTCATGAGTTTAACGAAAAAATTTAATACCAACCGAAAGTATGAAGCCTATAGAATATACAAACGTTGGGTTGTCTATTTTTTCCTGGCGTAACTACTGGGTTGGCAGGTATAAACAGGTAAATCGATACTAGTTATTTTCACCTATTTGTTTAATAAATAAATCTTATATCAAAATAAGCGCTATTTAATTGCGAACACGGTGATGTAGGGTTGTCTGTAAAAAATCTGGCCTGAATGACGGTTGTCGAGTTTTGAAAGGTGAAAGGTGAAAATTTTATGCGAGAGGAAACAAAGAGATCCGAGCTAACTATCCCGTGCGATAGAAGAGGACGCAACATTGCAGCTGCGCGACGTGACCGCCAGATGAAAGAGAGCGCGCATGCTATTTATTCATGCAACAGAGAAGGATAGCGATAAATTAGTAAATACTAAACATTATTTTGGAGCAACTGTCATTAGAGTTGAGAAAACAACGATAAATATTTAATACATTAAATATTAATATAATATAATATCATATATGTGGCATTACAATTTATCGCGTGCCTAATGCCAAAAAGGTGTATGCTATATATCGGTCCACTGTAGGAACCAAAAAAGCAAATTAAAAATTGTTTTTGCTTAATCGCTTTGAAATCACTTCAAAAGCTCAACTTCGAGATGACAGAAAATGATATCGAATGTACTGAATTCGAGGATCCAACTTTCACTTCTGATGAATCTGATACAGATTAGTAATTATTAATTGGAAATTTTTGTACGTAATACAAGATCCTTAGAGTACGCTTTCTTACCATTTGATTTCATTTTAATTTTTTGACTGTAAACTTTGTGCATTTCAGTAGTACTTCAGAAATATAAAAATAAAATAAAGAATAAATGCTAAAAAGGCCTATGCAAAAAAAATATATATCTTTTTGACATTAATTTCTTTTATAGTAAGAATATATTCATTTGAAGTGATTTCAAAGCGATTAAGCAAAAACAATTTTTAATATGCTTTTTTTGGTTCCTACAGTGGACCTATATATAACATTTACCTTTTTGGCATTATGCACGCGATAAATTGTAATGCCACATATTATGATATTATATTATATTAATATTTAATATATTAAATATTTATCATTGTTTTCTCAACTCTAATGACAGTTCCAAAATAATGTTTAGTATTTACTAATGTATTGCTATCCTTCTCTGTTGCATGAATATATAGCATGCGCGCTCTCTTTCATCTGGCGGTCACGTCGCGCGCAGCTGCAATGTTGCGTCCTCTTCTATCGCACGGGATAGTTAGCTCGGACCTCTTTGTCACAAGTTTCCTCTCGCATAGAATTTTCACCTTTCAGCTTTCAAAATTCGACAACCGTCATTCAGGCCAGATTTTTTACAGACAACCCTACATCACCGTGTTCACAATTAAATAGCGCTTATTTTGAATAAGATTTATTTATTAAACAAATAGGTGAAAATAACTAGTATCGATTTACCTGTTTACACCTGCCAACCCAGTAGTTACGCCAGGAAAAAAATAGACAACCCAACGTTTGTATATTGTATAGGCTTCATACTTTCGGCTGGTATTACATTTTTTCGGTAAACTCGTGAGTGCAATATTTAATAAAAAGTCATTTTTCAATTTTTAATTAATCATAGTCTGGCCAGGAATTTTTTAGCCAACCCACCCGATATATTTTCTAATATTTTAAATTTGATATAAAATACTTTTCATCCATTCAAAAGATGGGTGAAGGTCGTTTCTAGTGCGGATCCTCTACTAAGAGCGAACCGCCTCCACTCCAGTCCTTGGGCTCACGGTGCGGAGGCTTGGTTATCATTGAGAATACAAAATTTATACGTACACATACGAATACATACGATATAAAATACGATTCATAAAATCACTGTCCAATAATGTCTAAATATAAACTCATTCCCATCCCATTCAATCGTCCCATTCAAAAATGGGACGATCCAGCCTTTTTAGAAACCCAAATTATAACCTCGTTCTGAAATAAACTGTTCAGTTTAAAAGCAATTCAAGACTGCTGCAGCAAAATGTGTTTGTGTACTTTTTTCTTACACATACAGTAATTTAATTAAAGAAAATCATGTCAGTGGCGCAGCCAGGGGGGGGGCGAGGGGCCAGGCCCCCAAGCTAGCCAGCAACCAACAAAAAATCATGGTCGTTTTATGCATCTTCATACTTAATTGCATAATTTTTGGTTTTTTATATGTTTATCATTGTTTAATAGACTTTAATAAAAACACACTTTTCAAGATTTTTGTTCACGGAATAATATCATATTGTGTATGCTACTACAAAGAAAATATTTGACTGGGAGACTCGCCCCCCCCCCCCCCCCCCCCAAGAATGTTTTCTGGCTGGGCCACTGAATGAAGTGATTGTAACTTGTCTTTGTGCTGCCACCCTGATTCGAGGTACACACTCAGCTTTCACACTTGGACCCCTATCGGAAGTAGCACCACCCAGCTTCCGATATCTCAATCATTGGGTAGTTACTAACCCTGTCGCCGATCTTCTACCTGTACAGACAGCATCACCAGGTATTTTTAGCCCCTGGTGAGGTCATGAACCGTTGCTGACAACTCTGGAAACGGTACTGTTACGTAAAAGTGGCTGAATCTGGAACATTTAATTGTGGCATGTTATAATTAGACGAATTTTTGTACATTTTATTGCAATTGGTAGACACATTCGTCCACTCGTTTTTATATAATATTTTATGACCTTCCGGTTTGTTTTAAACATATGTTTTATTATTATTTATCACTATTTAGCCATTCAAGAAGAATTCAGAGATTATAAAGTTTAATGTAGTTATATGCAGGGTGTTTAATTTATCATCCTACACCTAATATTTCGTTAAATATGGAACATGCAAAAAAAACAATAGGAATAAAAGTTGAGTATTCGCTACAAATTGTTGTTTTCAGAAAAACCGTCGACCTTTGGTATGTATTTGAAAAATCTGCATAGCAAATTTTTTTTTTATAATTCTCATGCTTTGACCTCAGATTCAGAATTCTCGGAAATGTACAGGTTTTTAGACATTAGATAATATAATTAGACAAAAGTTTCCTTACTTGATCTCCGCTTTTCTCGATAATGTGCCATTTTTAGAAACACATTCAACTTCATTTGAATGTCACAAATGAATTTAAAAAAAATCCATTTAAGCTTTATATTAAGGCGGAATTTTTCTTAGAATTCTAAATTCAAGGTCAAAACATGAGCACAAGAATGAAAAAAAAATGCATCACAAATTTTTGTAATATACTCCGGCTTTTGTCTGTTTAGCGCAAGATCAAGTAACAAAATTTTTTTGTTCTTATACTTTTGTTTGCATGTCCCTTATTTAAAGAAATATTATTTGTAGAACGATAAATCAAACACACTGCATATAACTACATTAAACCTTATAATATTTCATAAGCATAATTTTTCTTAAATAATAATAATAAAGTGGCCACCAAAGTGGGTTGATGTCCTACCTTTAGTTGTTTTTATGTGACACTATCGTTTTCAGATTGATTTTTTAGCAACCTTGTATAGAGTACGGTGACAGAATCTTATATTAGTCAAATAAAATGGGAAATGCGATTGAAAACTTTTTTTTGTTTAAAATGTCGAAGTTGATGGAACCCACTGCGGACGGCCGATTGCGCCAAAAGTGAAATTCCATCAAACGAATTTTGCAATTGTCGATTCACACAAGTGTAAAGGAAGGTTCTGCCTACCCAACGAGCCCTATTTCAGGAATTTTCACCCACTCAAAATTTTTGAGTGGATCAGAAAATAAGGGTGAATGGAGTCGGGGTGGGCCGAAAAAAGTTCGAACATCTTCAAGAAGGTTTTCTGAGTCACTCCATGTATCAAGATCTGCTTACAACTCCTCAGTGCGGCAATTTCCAGGGGGTGTGTTGGAGGTGGAATTTCACTTTTGGTGCTCAATTGGCCGTCTATAGTGTGTCCCACCAACTTTGACAGCTTTCAAGTAATACGATGACATGAATTCGAAACAAAACGACATCCTACCCAGCCTTATTTTGACTTTGTATGAAAAGTATGTGTATCTAGTATACATAATATAACTTGAATGTAATTCGATACTTTTAGCTAAAAACTGATGTTTTGGTCTTCAGAGGACTTTTATAGAAAGTTAAATAGATTAAATGTTTAGGGTGAAATTATTTTATCTACTGGTTAACTCCATAAATTGACATTTCGGACTCTATAAAAATTCTATAATGCAAAAAAAAGTCTCAACATTTTTCAGGATACAGATCAGAACTAGAATACAATGTTATTGAATCATTAGTAAAATTTATGACTTTTGACTTAATTTTAGGGTAACAATAAAAAGACATTGTAAACACAAGTGTATATGTATTCTTAAAATGTCAACATGTATGTTAATTTATCAATTAAAAACATGATTTTACATAAATGAAGTATTGATTCTTAAACATCGAAATGTGTAATTTTAACATTGTGACATCTACAGTTTGTGTAAAGCCGACATCGGCCACTTGTGAAAAAGGACAAATGCTACACTTCTCGTTCTAACAACAAGCACAAATGGTGAGAGGACCGGTCTTATTCCCTCATTATCTTCAATACGTATGCGGTTGCTTCTTACCTGTCGTCTCACTTCTGTTTGTCCTTTTTCATAACTGGCCGATGTCGGCTTTACACACACGGTATAAATTTGTTAATACTACAAATATGTATGTTTTTCAAATATCTTTATTTCTTTTAGTAACCCTTTGAAATCTGTATATTATTTAGGCCTACTACACAGAGTGTTCACAAATTACATCGACAACATACATATGTATAACTGCAGGTTGAAAGTGACAAATAAATAAGATCTATAGAAAAAAAAATCAAGAAAAATGTAATTTTTCGAGTTGACCACAAAGTTATCCTAAAAATACTTTTTATAATTATCATCATCAACGTTAACATAATCATGGTTTTGATCTAGTATCGCTTCACTACAGCTCTGCTTAAATAAACTGGGTGATAATTTTTCGTCATTAGTTTTTTTTTAGCGTGTAGGTCTTACACAGATTTAATTTTTTAACATAGGCGACTTCATTAGAACTATTTTGGGAAAAATATTCCACCACGTTCAAAAAACAATATTGAAGTGCACTTTTGAAAAAAAAATTGGCAAATACTTAAAATGATTTGTAGATTGAAATTATAAAAAAAGTAGAGTAGGTAATTAGGAACAGGGTTTAATCAATCTCAGATGTAGTTGACTATGGAAAAACGTGAAAAATACTGAAGTAACCCAAATTGTGTCTTCTGCAACAGTGAAGCCCTGCAACGTGTATCTCTCCGTTCAAAAGTTATTGACTACCGTATCTTCATAGACACCTGGTATATTAATATTGGAATCATTGAATTCTGAATTCTGTACAATATGAAATAAAGGTTTCTTAAGCTCTAGCCATAAAGCTTCTTCTTAAAGTTTCTTAAGCTCTAGCTTGGCTCTATCCGCAATATATATATATACGTATATATATAATTGATAAAATTCCGGGTGTCTCAGATTTTAATTTACAGGCTGTAACTAGAGTTCGCCAAAGTGAAGCTCATCACAGGGTCGCACGAGCCCATACAACTGAATGGGCTAGTAGTACCTGTATGTACCTGCATATAATAAACTAGTGTTTTACTTTATAAATGCTTGTTAGCAAAGTTGAATGGCGCAGGAAAATGATAAGTAGAAAATAATTTCTTGCCGTTCGTCGGAAGCTGTATAGAACGTATAACCCAGCCAACTAACACAGCCTAAACACTGTTTGTCATTAATTTTTAATGATTTACATGCAAATATTTGCTTTTTTTCTACCAGTTACATACTCACGTGGAGTCCATCACAGGGTTCGAAACGAGGCCGATCGCTCATCTCTAGATGGTGCAGCATGTAGTGGGTGCGGTGAGCTGTGGATACCCACATCTAAGTTTTTACATAGAGGATTTTAAGAAAACCGCTGAGTCACGCCCAAAAAAAGTTTGGCTTGAAGGGCTTTAGATACAAATCTGAAAAGCTGCTAGAACCACGGGGTGTATGCAATATGGGCATTAATCCTTTTACAAACTGAAAATCCATTGAACCGTTTCCGAGTTATTTGAAAAATTCATGGTAGGATGTCATAAACTGAGATTCCATCAGTAAGAACTGGTGGTGGGGGAGGTATTTTTTCGGTTATTTTATTTTATATCTCGTACCGTTCCTTTTTTTTTTTTAGAATATGAACTCAGAGCTTTTCCATACCAACAGAGCCTTTTTTCAACCAATCTTAACCCCTCCAACCACCTAACTGCCATGTTTTTTTCTTAAACCTATTGTACCCCCTCAGATCCTTCCCTTCAGTCAATTGCTTCGTCGATCTTTTTCACTAGATACATTCTGTATAGGTCCGTCTTTATTGTTTTGACCTAATTGTATCATAAAGTTAAATCAGAATCCACCCCCTAGTCAATGTTTGAGACTTTCTGTCCTGAGTGGCATTTCATCTACTTCCTCTGACAAAACCATTTAAAGGGTATGCAGATGAGTACATTTTTACTTACTTCATACACACCATGAATGTAAGTTAAACTGAAATCTATGGTGGCCAACTGAGTCAGCGTGACATGTACTAAAATGTAACGCCAATCGTGTTCCATGACGCCTACCCTGTTTCAGCTGCATATTGCCCAATCTTTCCCAGTTCAGTAGGTTCGATCTGCTATGATACTCACGTCTGCGATGTCTATTTATTATACGTAGGTACATGTATGAGCTAGTGCAACCCTGCGATGAACCTCATTTGTTCTCCTGGAGGCTGTAACTACTCATCTGGTAAGTATTTATGAGAAAATACTGCAGATAAAAGTTGCTCCGCATTTTACAAAATGGCATTGTAAGTTTTTGACTTATTACTTTGAAAGTCATTTCAAAGTCAAATTGTTTTTTGATTAAAATATTTTAATGAAAACCCGTTTTTTTATTGCATGTTTATCAAAAAAAATTCAAACAAAACGAAAGAGAAGTTATGACAAGTAGCAAAATGTCTCAGACAAAGGTTATTCGAATTTTTCTGATAAAAATAATTGTTCAATAAAAAAGATACATACATATGTAGGTTACCACTTAACCACGTTACCACAAAACAAAGTCGACTCAAATGATCTTCAAGGTGATAAACACGTGAAAAACTGAATAAAACTAAATTGTGCAAAAAAAGAGTACTATAAGTATGGTAAATATAAGTATGTCCAATATGTACCGGGTGGGCAAATTTCGATGTTTTTATAGGGTATCTCGGTAACTGTAAGGGCTATGGAAAAATGAACCCACCTTTCCCGACCTCTTTTTTCGAGATAAATTCATTGGTGAAAACCAGAATTTGCTATATCTTTTCGTTTTCGAGTTGTAAACGAAAATTGATTTTTTTTGAGTTTTCGATTGGTGTCGATAACTCGGTTGTTTGTATAATTAGAAGAAATCTGTTTGCACGTTCTACAGGCACTTTTTTAAGTAGAATAGGATTTCCTTAACAGATTTTTTATATCTTGTGTAGTTTTCGAGTTATGGCATAAACTTCTATTTTTTTAAATGGAAACCATAGTTGGCTATGATTTAGCTAAAAAGAGGATATATAGTTTGTGGGGTCTATGATGAGTGTTTATGCGGAAACAGTTCAAAATTTTAATTTTTTGTATAGGTATACTTACTTTGTTTTTTCTTTGCAGGAAGAGTAAGTTTCTATAGTAACACATTGTTACAACAATGTTTTAATAATAATAACTGTTGCTATGGAAATTTACTCCTGCGAAAAGTAACATAAATACATAGTAACAGTCGTATATAATGAATGGTATATTAAACTTAAATAACTAATTATGACATATTAGTGACTAATTAATAATTAATTATAACATATTCATAACAAGAAAGTTTAACACACTTAACAATCAAATTTGTAACAAATAATGTATGTAAAAAATACGATACAATATATTTTACAAAAACAAAACTAGACAGATTAAAAAAAAATACGAGCATGATTATTTACCTAAAGTTTTCAAATTGTCGTCCGTTGTTTGCGATGCACAGTTCACATTGCTTTGAAACACTTTTTGTTGCATTATAGATGTGAATATTTGAAACGGAATTCAGACAGTCTATAAGATTTTCTCTCAGTTGAACCAGTGTATTATTTGTCTTTTGTATAAATTGTCTTTAATGGTTCCCCAAAAAAGAAATCTAACGGTGAGAGATCTGGCGACCGAGGAGGCCACTTTACTGGCCCATTGTTCCCTATCCATTTCTCCCCAAAATTAGTATTTAATAATTCCGAGATTAAATTAGTATTATGGGGTGGTGCCCCGTCTTGTTGAAAAAATACATGTCGTCTTTCGTTAAGTGGCAAGTTGTCTAAAAATTCTTCTACTATGTGGTAGTTTATCATATTGTAATACCATTGACCATTTAAATTGTCATCATAAAGTTGGTAAGCTAAAATGCGGTTATTATATAGGGCACACCATACACTAAAACCGAAACGTCCTTGATTTTGAACATCAACAGTCTGATGAGGATTATCTTCAGACCAATAATGTTTGTTGTGTCGGTTGAAAATTCCGGCACTACTTACGTAACTTTCATCTGTCCAAATGATATTTTTAAAAAAATAATTGGTCTTGCTCAATTTGTTGTAGGTACCAATTGCAGAAATCCAGTCGGCGTTCAGGATCAGTTGGAAGGAGCTGTTGTTGTTTCCTTATTGTATAAGGTCTAAATTTGTGTTTTTTTAAAACTGAAAGTGCTCTTCGTCGCGATATACCAGACTCTGCTTCAATTTGCCTACTTGAAATTGAAGGATTTACGACTACCATACCAACAACATTTATGGCAACATCCTCAGCATCTTGAATACGATAATTTTTTGGTCTTGGTTTATTAAATCCTCCGTATTCAACGAGGTTTTCTTTTAGTCTACCAAAGATGGACATATTAGGTTGTCTCCTTTCAGGGTAGCGATTAAAATATGCTTCCGATGCAGCTTCAGAATTATATCCATTTTGAATAAAACACTCTAGCATATTAAACTTTTCGTAATTTTGATACGCCATCGCGCCTTGTCAATTTCTTTAATCGAAACTTTAAAACTATAATGCAAGCAAAAACCAAACATAAACAATTAATCAAACAGTAATGTGTAACTGTGTATTTACATCCCAATATCCAACTGTTCTGTTTTCAAAATGACAGGCGCCTACTGTGCAAAATCATTGAAATTACTATACTGTCCTTTATTAGAAAACATATGTTTTTAACTGTTTCCGCATAAACACTCATCATAGACCCCACAAACTATATATCGTTGTAAAGAGAAAAAAATCCTCTTTTTTAGATAAATCATAGCCAACTATGGTTTCCATTTAAAAAAATAGAAATTTATGCCATAACTCGAAAACTACACAAGATATAAAAAATCTGTTAAGGAAATCCTATTCTACTTAAAAAAAGTGCCTGTAGAATGTGCAAACAGATTTCTTCTAATTTTACAAACAACCGAGTTATCGACACCAATCGAAAACTCAAAAAAATCAATTTTCGTTTACAACTCGAAAACGAAAAAGATATAGCAAATTCTGGTTTTCACCAATGAATTTATCTCGAAAAAAGAGGTCGGGAAAGGTGGGTTCATTTTTCCATAGCCCTTACAGTTACCGAGATACCCTATAAAAACATCGAAATTTGCCCACCCGGTACACGGTTAGTTTCCATAATCTGTCAAGTTATTGCGAGTTTATTATTGAAATTAGAAAAAAAAATCATTTCATTTTGTACATATGCTAAGACAAAAAGCAATTGAAAAAAATGAGAAACCATGAAACTGAACTAAGGTGAAGTGGGGTAAGTGTTTAGTAAAAAATGGAGTTAAAATGCATTCAGCGGTAAAAACTGCATTAGAAATTGCAACCAATTTTTATCCACATAACATATTCTCCATAATTTGCTCATTTTATAATAATAATTACAACGTTTTAAAACAAATATGTTCAACTTCGTGATATATATTTTTTTAAATGATACCTATGCTACACACTTTCCCTTGCATTTGGGGCAAGTGTGTATTCGGACAGTATTTGCTATATACATACATATGTATGTATGTATGTATTTACATTTAGAGTGATGTATGGACAAGACTGTGAAACTCCTATTATAAGTTATAAAAGGTAAACTATATTACAATATTAAAATATTGTTTTAAGTAGACATTTATTCAAATAATATTCAGTGGGAACACAAAATTTTAAGTTCGTATAATGATTTAACAAAAACTGTCAGATTAAGGTTATAAAAATAAATAACACGTTATTATCTTACATTATTATTATCTTACACCTACATAGGCATGAACTATTGTATATTACATATGTTTAGTATATGCAGAAAAATCGATATCAAATTTTATGAAACCCCGTCGTCCGGTAACATTAGGTTTTGGAAGTGAAAAGTTGAGCTTTTTTTTGCCCCTCGATCCTCCTCTATAGTAACCAAGAGTCATCTGTGGAATATTGTATTTTTTATGAGCACTGTACTGTGATATCACACCCCTGCTAATTTCTTCTACAGCTCTATTCAGGGATTCTGCACGGTATGTGCTTCCTCTAGTAGATTTTCTAAGGTGGACTCGTACTATTTACACTTCTTAAGATGAAATAAAGTTGTTTTAGATTTAGAGGTATAGTCCATCTATTTTGAATTGAAAATGATAAATACGCCTGGGGAACAAAAAAAGCGGTGCAACTCGGATTCCATGGGCGTGCTCGAATAATAACTTTTAGGGATAGGTAACAATAAGTAATTAACGTCGCTTTTAGGCATTCATATATGTTTAAAATAATACGCTGACTTTGACAATGTAGGTCTTTATTTTTAAATTCATCGTACTCGATCGTTTCGACATTTTCGCTGATTATATCTGAAGCTACGTTATTTTCATCCGTTTCGAAAGGCCTCCGACAGCCATGTTTATGAAAGAGGGGTTGATTAAAAATATCGATTTTTTAATGATTGAATTATGACGGAAATAAAATAAAAGTTTGTATAATTTAAACCTTTTAAAAACCCACTTCGAAATTATTGTAGGCGCACAGAATATAAGACATCAAAACAACGTTTTTTTGTATGCAGTCAGTCAAAGATAGCTTGGTTATAACCCGTGTTTTACCGCCAACGTAATCAACTGGGTCGAATGTCTGGTGGCATATTTCCCCCTACCAAAGTAGCGACAATGACCAATGGAGTGTAGATTCCGCCCACTTCTTACGTTGACATGCCTCGTCAAGTCAACGTTGATTACGATACGGCATATACGGGCAACAGATCAGTATAGAAAGCGTATTTAGTTCCATACAGTGTTAGTAAACTGATATATCCTTATCCTACCTCGTATAAGTATCTATTTTCAATTTAGAATGGAAATTCTTTAAGTGTGTAGTATAACTACACTCTTCCCCACAATACATATTTGCTAAACACATGCCCCAATGTAATTTTGTAGTGGGGCAAGTGTAGTATACACTTTTTTAGAGGTCGGGATAATGAAGTGTAAAATTATTTATAGTATTACAACACTTCTTACCTCCGATATAATATGCAATTGTTAAAATACCAAAAAAATGGTTGACACCAATGATGTTGTGGATTTTTAGGTGGCTGTCTAATTGAGGAGCCTGCTGCAACAACGATGCAGCTACATTTTCAACGCGTGATGAGGTTAGCTGCTTATAATTTCGATAAAATATATTAGACGTTATTTAACGCAAATTACACACATCTCAGCGCATGGAGTATCCATATTGACATATGCTGAGCTGCGTCGAACTTGCGTTAAATAACACAATAACATCAGCCAGTTGCGACTCTTTCTTCTCTCTCAGTCTTATTCCTTCACTACCTTCGATGAGTATGTGGTTCCCTCTTATCTGTCGTCTCACTTCTATTTGTAATTTTTTCATAACTGGTCAATGTCTCATACACATACAATATACCTATTGGAACTAAATAATTAAATCTTTAATATTTAAAAATTTAAGTTTATTCTAGACGAATTAAATAACTACATCCAATGTTTAATGTTTACTACTTGGTTTCTGTTTTAATTCTGCCAATTGTTTTTTGATATCTTCAATTTCTTCTTCAGTAACAGTAACTTCCACACCACATTCTTTTTTGCTCATCCCTTATAAAGCTCAAGGCACGTATTTTCTCTTCTAGGAATGCCGGTTGTTCACTTTCTAATTGTAAACGGTATGCATTAAGCCGTTGTTGCTTCAAATGTTCGCTGTATTTGTCCGTCAATTTTTGTAAAGATTCTTTTCTGGTTACCCAATGGAATTCATTGGGAGGTGGTTTATAGACGATGTTTAAAGTCTCCAGGAGCCATTCAAATCTTTTATAATCCCAACGCCTCAAGAATTTCAGACGCTTTTTTCTACGATCAATTAGTTCTTTCAAAAACACTTTTAACCTCTTATTTCGTGGAAACCTCTCCATTACATCTTGTAAAGCCCTTATTGTTCCTACAATAAACACGTTGGTTATCATGAGGGAAATAAAAGAGAAGCGAGTGAGATTGACAAGATTAATTCGATTTTAATAAACTAAGGTGAGGTTGACTGACCTAGAAATATATATAGAAACAAGAGCAAGAGTACATACTCAAGAAATAAATTAAATGTTCAATAAGTAATTCTAGAGTATACAGACCAAAAATGCAGCAGTTATAAAGATAATAGCAAGCCTATCGACACACAATTGAGGCCCTTAATATTTAATTGACGTCTTGTTAACTATTCGGTCACTGTTCATTAAAAGAACAATAAATCAAATAACATCCATTTTCGATATTTTTCTGATTCTATATAATCTGTTTCGATACTATGAACAGAAAAACTTCCCTATTAAGAGGATAATTAAGTCAACAAAATCAAAGGAACAAAATAGAGTGGGGATTACTCTGCAAGTAATCCCCATGAATGGCTCACATACACAGGCCCGATATGAAAATCTAATAAACACACTACTCAAAAAAATTAAGGGAACAAAAAAATTCCTAATTTTTTTGGTGATTTTTGAAAGACGTATCAGTGAAAAATGGTCGTATCTAGATAAAAAAAAAACATTTTGAAGCTTCAAGTTTCTACTTAATTAAATCAATACATGGACCGGCTAGCTTGTTTATTCAGCTTCAATTTGTTTTTTTTTTTATAATCTCTACATCAATTTATCGCTGAGATATCTGACTTTTAATGAAAAAGGATCCTTTTGTCTTTGATCATCTATCTCAGCAAGTAATGACCACACATAGAATGTAAGAGCTTTTTCAAAAACTGGAAAACCCCCTACAAGATCCTACAATTTTTTTGAGAAAAAAAATTATCACCCTAAACATTGATTTAAAGAAAAGAGAAAAAAGCAACTTTTTTCGTTGTTTTAGTAAATCTGCCGCGTATTCACAAATATTGATGGGGAGACTAATATTTCCAGGTTTTTTTTTTAAAGGTTAATATACCCCCAATAGCCCTGTACATTTTCAAATAGTTCTATTATACTGTTTTCTCAGACCGATTGATCAAAGTATTACAAAAGGATTAAACAAAGTTTCTGAACATTGTGTAATCTTCATCAAAATGAAAAAAACGTTTTTTTTCAACTTTTTTCAATTATCTATTAGTCACGTTAAATTTGAAAAAAAAAAATCGAGATCTTTGTTTCTTTTGAAAATTTGTAAAAAAAAGTCAATAAACAATATTGACTCATGTTTGAGACCATTCAGCCTTTGCATACCCTAATTTTACTCATCTCAAATTAAAAGTTGATACCCTCAAGCTGTATTCAGTACATGATCTACGAACATCCATGCAATTAATTTTCGATATTTTCTGCGAAGCTTCAAAAAAACAAGTGTCAAAAACAGTTTGTTTCAAAACTAATCTTTTTTTTGTAATTTTTTTATAATTTATTTTTGTTAAAAAAAATATTGTAAACTTGCTTTTTTTTAAATTTCGGTTGGTAAACTGAATTTTTTTACAAATTCAAAAAAGAATATCAAAATTTGTTTTTGAAATGTTTTTCGAACAAAAACAATTTTCCAAAAAAAAGGATTAGTGTTGAAAAAAACTGTCGAGTGCTGAATACAGCTAGGGGTATCAACTTTTGGTTAATGCAATTAATTTGATATGAGTAGAATTAGTTTAAGCTAAGGCTGAATGGTCTTAAAAATTAGTCACATTGTTTCTTGAATTGTTATTTTCCAAAAAAAAAAAAATAAAAAAAAATTGTTTCAACGTATGCTCAAGCAATAAAAAGAGTCGGTGTTTCTGAATGATACAAGCGATAGGTATGTATGGACATTATTAACATATTTTTACTCCTCTCTCTCTCTCTCTCACATGTCCTCTCATCAATTACATGACGGATTATGAGTCCGACCTTGCGTTGTAGCACAGGATCGTAGTTACCAACACAGTTATCAGTCGTCCATCCAAATGTTGTAATAAATGGAACAAGTTAGAGAATCAACATAATAACAACTGGTCTCACATTTGTGACAGTTGGAAAATATCAGAAATGTTTTTGCGAACAGAACTCATATTTTGAGATTAATAATGTTTATGTTCTATCCAACATTAAGAATGTTCACAACTAATAATTTTCATCCATATTAAGAAATTAACACTATGGGTTGTTCAGTTGCTGAACCCTACCTTCTAATTATTAATTCTTACCTGTCCATTTGGCTATTTTAACTTCCGTTGATCCAACATCAAACTCATGCCTCTTCACTTTGTCAATAAATTCATGGAAGTATTGCTTGTTTTGTAGATGTTTTGGAGCAAACTCCACTGAGAACAGTTTTTTCACATTTTCATTAGCTGTCTCTAGCTCTTTTGAGTTACGAAATTCCAATAAAAGTCGACTGTGATCGATACTTGGAACACCTTCTAAATCACCAGTTTTTTCAGGTTTATAACACGGAATCTTTTCTGGACGTACCCATTTAATTTTTAGATCACTTTTAAAAGCATAGTGTCTAATAACGATATTTTTTGAAAGTGGATTTAACACAAACTGCGTTCAAAATGTTTCTTGGAATATTCATTTCAAACCAAGTATTTTAGATGATTCAGCGTGAAGTACTGAATCTACAGAAATAGATATTATTATTAATTTTATAATACAAATGCTCGTAGTTAACTACATACCTAAAATTGATCATAAAATACATTAAATAATTGAATTAAAAGTTGACCAATATAATCATAACCTATATAACCACAACCTGCCTAAAATTACCATAGAATAATATTACAATAGAAGTGATTAGCTGCTTTCGATTTGCACAAAATTCCTCAACTCAGTTAATGGTTGTTCGATTTGAACTGAGGAAAATAACTGAGGTATTTGCTGTGTTTATTTTACCCAACGTTTCATTTCAATTTGAGTTTGGTGAAGTGAAATAAACTGAAATGAAATGAAAACAAAGAAACACCTAAAAATGAAGTTAGGATGATTTTTTTGTTTGAGTTATAGATTATATAGAAAATTATACTGCTATGGACTCTCAGATATTTGAAAAACCACGTTCTGATTAACCTTTTTTAGAACCATAACAACTGTAACCTCATTTTTATCACAGTCTTAAGTGAAAATCAGTTTCTCAAACTGATCATGGTATTTTTAATTTCAGTAGTAGTAGGAACTGATATCCTCAAAATGAGATGGCATAAACACCCATTTTTGAACTGAAATGAAATAAACTGATATTTCAGGTAAAAGAAACACAACAATTTATCACCTCCTTTCTGCTATTGAGGGATCACAAAACCATGATCAGACAGAGGATTGCTCCCTTTGTTGAGATTTTGAAGTTAGACGTCTTTAAAGGCATGTAACTTTAATTAAAGCTATTACTTAGTTTATTTTCAGTGTGTGTAAATATATATTTTTACCGAGGATCTATTAAGACCTTAATTCATAATATTAAGGTTTACTAGTCAATTTAATTTGTGTTGTGTAATTTTATAATTCTTATGCCTCATCAAATTGTGCAAAATAAATTTGGGTGGACTCTAAATAAAACTGGTTAGGTTTTAATAGAAGATTCGGGTAACTATCTTCATTTGTTTTGATAATAAAAAATATAGATATAAATAACTGAAGATGAGTTTGGCTGCCACATTTCAAAACACAGTAACTGTTATTTTCAAAGTTTTGAGTAAATTAAAGAAAACTTTAAACATATGGCCCTCGAACTATTAAAGATCTTTAAATACAATTTTAACAGTTTAGGATACTATAATTGCAAGTTATTGTATACGTAAACAATAATTTAAAGATTCTTGTATTTAAAAAAAATGCAGTTGCTGTGTTTTGGCATAGATGTTTAATAAAACATAAGCAGAGTATATAGTAAAACGCATTGTATCTACACATAATATTTTCATTTTGATAATTACCACTTGCTGTGACCAATAATTACCACTTACTTTGTGACCAATAATTACCACTTACATAATTACCATTTGCTTTGACCACTTACTGTGTTACGAGTAACTGCCACATACTTGTTACGGGTAAATTTTTGTAAAACATTCTCTTCCGGATGTTGCTTCCAATACACAGTAAGTACCACATACTAGGTTTTGCCTATATTTTACTATTGAAAAATAGCATTTGCTGGGTTTTGGCGTAGAAAACCAAAAAATTGTATTGTAGATACTGTGTTTTGCCGAAATATATGTGCGTAACTATGAAAGATATTCGTTTTATAGGTAGTGCAATAGACGCGTAATAAACACAATATCTGCTCGAAGTAAAAAATGAATTTTTGAGATAAATGTTGGATGCTGTGTTTTGAAATGTGGCAGCCGAGTTACACACTTGCCGTTATATTTGACATCACAAGGGTCAAAAACCGAGATGAAGATAACTCATCTCAGTCAAATTTTTCTTCAAATAGTGTCAAATCGTAAGCAGCTATTAATATCAATTGTACAGGGTGAGCGAAACTCGATGTCTCAGCTCGATTATATGAAAAGGAAAAACGATAGAAAAAATCTGAAAAGAGGTTCTTAAATGGGATAGTAAGGTCCATTTTAAACCGAATTTGCATATTTTTCCATATTTGGAAACTGAACTAATGACGTCATCGAATTTTTTTCCCCAGAAACATACCTGTATTTTGGCATATTTAAAAAGAGATAATTTTTCTGAACAAGTTTTGTAAACAAAAAAAAATTGCTATCTTTTTCCGTTAAAAAATTATAAGCAAATTTGTAAAAAGTATTATCAAAAATTCGCAATCGTCACGATTCAAACAAGTAGCGTCTGTAAGCATATAACAAAGTCGCATCTCTCAACAATTAAGCTAATGGTTGACAAATATTGTTGTGTTGTCATTTGACTTTGAAAAATGTCCACGCACAACGAAAAAGTCGACATGTTATTAGTTTATGGAGAATCTCAAAAGAACCCTAGAAGAGCAGTTCAGTTATGCGCCCAGAGATACTCCGAACGTGTTACTCCAAGCTTAAAAATATTTGCATGGTTGGAATGCAATTTACGTGCAAATAACGAGGAATTTTCTTCTCGAAAGGGAAGAAAAATTGTTAAAAGGGCAATTCTGACAATACTGTTGCCACTGTTTTGCAGTATTTTGAAGACCATCCAAGGAACTCGATTCGGCAAGTCTGTCGTGAGTTGAATTTAAAATATAGTTATCAAGAAAATGGTTATCACGATTATAGACTTCACAACTTAGAACACTTGTCAGATCCACATCAACAACGAATAATTAATTATGTTGCCCAAGTGATGGTAAACTTAGAGATCAATGACAATCGGTTTTTTCACCATGTGTTGTGGACAGACGAAAGTCGTTTTGTTAGTAACGGTAAGCCCAATAGAAAAAATGAACATTTCTGGGCTACTGAAAATCCACATTTTGTCAACCCGATTGATAACCAAGGACACTTCGGAATTAACGTTTGGTGTGGTATAATTAATGGACATTTGATTGGTCCATATTTTTACGAAGAATTTTACATAGTGAGCGATATTGACAATTTCTTCAAGAACAACTTCCTGTGCTTCTCGAAAATGTGCCACGACAGTTGCGAGCAAACATGTGTTTCTTGCATGACGGAGCTCCACCGCATAAAGCAGGAATTGTCCAACAATATTTAAATGAAACTTACGGAGAAAATTGGATAGGTATAAATGAACCGATACCTTGGGCGCCTAAATCACCGGGCTTGACCCCACTAGACTTCTTCTTGTGGGGAACTTTAAAAAATAAAGTTTACAGAACACCATTTGTTAACATTTAAAATAAAAAATCAGAAATGTTTGCGATGGACTATCTAGAGAAATGTTACGTAAGGCTTCAGTGAGATAAGTAAGGAAGAGATTGGATAAGTGTTTAGAAGTAGGAGGTGGTCACATTGAAAATTTGTTGTAGTGACTGCCTACATACTTTGTTTTTATCTGTGAATAGTACTAGGTAACACATTATGTGTTTTGTAATGTTAAATTAATAAATAATCCTAATTAATAATGTTTAATTATTGACAGATGCGACTTTGCTATTTTCTTACAAAGGCTACTTGGTTAAATCGTGACGATTGCGAATTTTTGATAATACTTTTTTTGTTTACAAATTTGATTATAATTTTTTAACGAAAAAAGATGGCATTTTTTTTTACAAAATTTGTTCAGAAAAAATTAGCTCTTTTTAAATATGTCAAAATACAGGTATGTTTCTGGAGAAAAAAATTGATGACATTACTTCAGTTTCCAAATATGGAAAAATATGCAAATTTGGTTTAAAATGGACCTTACTCAATCCCATTTCAGAACTTCTTTTCAGATTTTTTCTATCATCTTTCCTTTTCTTATAATATAGCTGAGACATCGAGTTTCGCTCACCCTGTACATATAGAATGCCTCTGGCAGTAGATACTAGACTAAAATGTTTGTTTGATAGACCAGTTACGTCACTAAATTCAGTTAGGGATGGGCTAAAAAAAAATGTTATTCGAATACCCACTCGTCTGTAAAGCCGGCTAAATAGTGCGGCGGCCCACAAAGTTTTCACACATCTCAACGTAAATAACAGGGTAAGTTTTCATGAATTTTGTTTTTGCACATACAAGTAGTAAGTAGTATGACGCGTCCGATTATGGCCCGCCGCCCGGATCTGCCGGCTTTACTGATCTGTATACTAACTGGATAGGCAGTAGAGCGTAAGTGGAGGTAATATTTGAAGGTCCCCCATTTTGTGAGATAGTAAGGAGACCCAATCGCAGCAGACCGGTTTTCGCGCTATGCGCATGATCACATATCGGCGCGTATTTGAATGCGAGCAATTATTAATAAATCTAATCATGGAGTAGATTCTTGATGTTAATAAGAAATTATGGTTGTTACAATGAATGTAAAAATTATTTATAACAACTGCTTTATGGTGTATTAGAATTGTTTTATATTAAACACTACTACAATGTGAAGAAACATCGGTGAAAAAAGAACATTTTAGAAAGTATTTCAAAAACAGAGAACAGAAAAAAATTAAGTTTCATATTATGGTAATAATGAATAAAACACTTCAAACATTTGTCTATTTTATATAATTCAACAGTATATGTTCATGCATGATTCATTTCACGATTCAAGAAAATACTTTCATTTTAAAAACAATTCATATAAGATGAAGTACATTGAACTTGGTAGGAGGAGAAAAAAAAACGCTTATTTTTTTCAACTTGTTACAAATAAAATACATTTGACATGGTAAGAGGACAAAACAAAGAAACAAGAAGAAAAACATTTTTATTCACGCACAAGTTGTCGTGAATAAAAGGGACGTGCTAACTATCCTACAAGATGTTTGTTTGTTTAATACTTTTTAATAGTTCAGAATATAATCGGAATAATCTACTATTACTATTACCCAATGTTTGTAATTTGCTTTGAACCTTTGAAGCTGCCATCCTTAATAAAATTTTCTATATATAAAATACATTTAAATAAAAGTTGTGTGGCTATGATTGATTTTTGTTAAAATGCTATCAAAAGTACAGTAGCGTACAGATTTCAGGGGATACAAAAATATTTTTTAAATGGGATACCCTGTATACCTATTTCGAATTATCCTTTTTTTCCTGATTTCAAAAATGTACCATATATTACCCTTATCTTATACCGTTTTTTGAGTTATTAAACGTCGAATATCTTAGTTTTTAGCGAATTGTCATATCTTACTTTAATGCTGTTAACTTTTCCATATTTGCAGTCAACTAGTTTAGCCAAGATATTTGACATTTAATAACTAAAAAACGGTATTATAAGATAGGTACCCCTATCTTATAACACCGGTATAATACATATGGTATATTTTTCAAATCAGAAAAAAAGTATAATACCAAAAATTTAATAATGTACAGGGTATCCTTCCATATCCACTTAAAAAAATAAGTATTTTTTTGTAATCCCCGAAGTCTGCATGATACTGTACTTTTGATGGCATGTTAACAACATTCATAATTGTGTCATAACCACACAACTTTCATTTAATTTTTTTTATAGACAATAATAATGATGATAAGGGTGGGTAATTTGTAACGAATAACCCTGTACATACATATACATATACAGCAGTTGACAATGTACTTTATTAGACCCACCGCACACGACAGACAGTCGGTCAACGACTATTTTGTTGGAAGACACCGCAGACCGACCGACAGTAGGTGAGAAATCGGAGATGCCTTGCACACGTACAGATAGTCGGTGGCGCGTTTAGATAAACTATGAACGGGGCAATGCAAGTGCAAAGATTAATGTACTTTGCAATATTACTAAAACGTAGAAAAAGAAGAAATATAATTTTTTTATGATGTTTTATTTACCCACTTACTAGTCAAATTTTATTGAAATGAAAGTTTGTTATATTATTTGATGACATTGTATTTCGCCCAGCGCCGACTAAATTGTAGTTCGTGTGCGGTACCTGGTAAGAATGCAGTTGTTCCATTTGTTACTAGTGCTGCGACATCGACGGAAAACATCGATATTCAGCATCGATGTTGACATCGAAAACAATCATCGATATAGACAAAACATCGCTAATAAACCATCGATGTTCAAAGAACATCGATGTTGATGTTATTATTGTACCGTGTACGTTGTACGTAAATTGAAAATGCTAATAATAAGTAATATAAGTGTATATTATGTACATAAGTAGGAATTATATTTATATAATACACGATCCATTAATCCATTATCAAAATGCAACACAACTTATGTAATTTTAAAACTACTGAATTGATAACTTTTAATATTCGGAATAAGCTGTAACAGAAGGAGCTCTCGGGTTTCGATCCATTTAATTTTGTTAATTAATAAACATAAGTATGTTTTATATATATATTTTAAATTAACTTGTTTGTATTTGTGTCAATTGTATCAAAGAAACAATTACCACTACTTAAGTAACTGCTCTTTTTGTGTGATGTGTGTAAATGTAACATCGAAAGGCAAACATCGATATTGGCATCGATGTATCGGTCTTTCTAACATCGATGACAAAACATCGAACATCGACAAGAAAATATCGATAGTTTCGAAACATCGAATATCATCGCCCAGCACTATTTGTTACCGACTCGTCACAGACAATCGAGTCGGTGACAAAAATGGAACATGTTCCAATTTTTTAGTCGGGCCGTCTTTTTAGTCTGTCGTCTGCGGTGTCTCATTTAAATGTATACGTTGCATTCATAGAGACAAAATTGTAGGTGACCGATAGTCGGTCATCTGCGGTGGGCCTTAATGTTGCACACATATAAGAGTATTCCAGTCGTCAGGTGTGTGGAACCCAAGTCGGTTTCCTCCAATACTCCTAACGTTATTGTAAATTTAAGAACAAAATGTTTCAAATAAAAGAGCCAAAACGATGTGATGCATGTAAAATATGTCTAATCACACAGGGTGCTCCATTTCTTATAACCACTAGACAATTTCGTTATTTTAAATGGACCATCCTATATATCTGTATATTTTTTGGATACACCACTAAATTTTAGGTCGACTAATTATACGTGGTACCTACAACGTAACGTTTTGGAGCTATTCAACTGTTTTTGAAAAATATCACGATAATAGCGCCCTAAATATTTGTAAATGGTGTCTAAACCAAAAAAGTTACAAACGTGCTGTTTGAACGGTTCAATTCGTCATTAATTACTTTTTCATTTTCATTGTTGTAAATTATGCTGTTCATGTTGTACGTTATGCTGTGTTGCGAATACCAATTGGCAAACCTGATAATCTTCCAATTGCCATAACTTTTTTCCAAACGTATTTAAAAACGTAAGTTAATATGGGTCATTATTAACTTATACTGCTGAACGTGAAATGTTAACTGATATAAGATTGTCCATATCTCATCAATTTTAGAGGAGAAATCGGTTCTTTTTCAAAGTTTGTGAAAAAAGATTTAAAAGAAAAAAGTAGGCAGAGTAGACTGTGACAATATATATATTTTACTAATAACAATTATTATATTTACTGATAACAATGACCACATAATGTACTAAGAACAAAACACAAACGAAAATAATACAATAATAATAATAATAAATAATAAAACACGATAAATAAATAATAATAATAAAAACATATTACACAGACATAAACCATTTTACATTCAAAGTTTGAAATTTCATGTTTTGATCACTACATATTCTATTTTTAAATGACCGTATCACATTGGCTAGTATTTCTGGAGAAACTTCTCGCAAAGTTACTGTGATACATTAACGCATATGACGTAGATAATGTACTACGGTTGAAAACCTATGATTTTCGAGATATTTGTACTTTAAGGTTGATACATTTTATTTCAAATCCTTTTTAATTTTCTTAAACTGGGAGCTTTTTACTATTTATCTAATATACTATACAACTAGTTTTATTTAATTAACTCGACTTATGACGTTTTTCTTAATCAGTTTTTTTTTTTTGTAAATCAAAGAACAACTTGCACTGAACAGTTTAAACGCAAATATCTCTAAAACGGTCATTCGAAATGACATTTAAAGGATATACCTTTTTTGTTAACAAATTATGGAAAAATCGATATTACCAATAAAAACATAAATATTAAAAGGCACAAAAATTTACATCAATTTTATGTACCTATTCATAATGTTGCAGAGAGCCCTCTACAATTTACATCAAACTGATGTACAAATTAAAATTCCTCTCGGAAAAAACCCAATTACCAAATTTTATGATAAAAAGTTCTTAAAGATGTTATTCATCGAAATCAAATATAAAATTATAATTTTGACACCCTGTATCTTGGTTAAAATTAATTTTTGGTTAAGGTAAGTTTTTTTATACAAATAATCTCTAGTTTCGCTGTGGTCCCTCCTGTATAATGGGACCTCCTGTGTAAATTCAAGTTTTAAGCTGCTCTTTCCCTGATGGGGTGTACAAATATGATTTCGTGTTAGGGATTGATGTGCAAGGTCGTAAAAATCCAATAATAATAATACAAACAATAATAAAAACGTGTAGTTGTATTATATTTTATTTATCAATATATTTATATGTCAAAGACTAAAGTCTAGAGATATTTGAATAGGCCAGCTTTTCGATTTCTCTTTTAAGGAATATTGTTAAATATATGTATGTACTTTAAAAGTATACCTTTAATTACCTGCTCAATCACCAACAGGATGTCAAGAACCACCACTGAACTCATGTCTGGTTTGACAGGTAAAAGGTTATTTTTCCATATAAACAAATTACCAAAGGAGCTGTTATAAATAAAGTTGACTTACGGCGACGCGACACATAGGCAACTCGTATAGCATCTGATGGGAGTTGTCTCAATTTAATATGATTGCAGTAATCCTGTATCACTTGAATAGTGTAATATAATTTCATAATAAAATATGATAAATGCCACTAGTTACTTTCGTGTGTTGCATTTATGATGCGTATAAACGATATATAATACTTATAACATATAATATACAATAAAACAATATAATGCGTAAAAAAAATGCGGTAAGTTATAATATGCTTTGGCAATCTTATGATACGGATACCAGAATAGTATCTAGTAGATACTATGAGATAGCTAAACCTAAAAACTAAAATGCATATTTAGGACGTGAGAAAGAAATAACCTTAATTTTAAATTTGCTTTAGGATTCCATCGGGATTAACAAATTAAACGCTATATCTCTGCATTCTTCTAATGACGAGGGCTATCGGCAACAACTTTTCCTTGCTCGAGGAGCTTAACTATCTTTGACCTACTTCTTTTAGGCGCACATTGTAAAGGGGGTCCTATTGTTATTGTCCTTTACACTCATGTCACCTCGATGGGACACGAGAAGTGCTACTTTGTCTGGGCGACCCGCTATAGCGGCCAAATGCATTGCCGTTCGACAGTCAGTATCTCTCGCGTCCACTTCCGTTCCGCTCTGTATGAGGAACTCCATCAACTCTAGAAGGCTCGCACATTCGCCCTCGTCCAAGCCACCCCTCGCAGCGGCAGCGTGCAGTGGCGTCCGATTCTTGTGGTCAGTCGCGTTTACGTTCGCTCCTCTCTCTACGAGAAACCGAACGACCTCTAGGCGTTCCGGTCTGGCTGCCACGTGAAGTGCCGTACCGCCATCTTTATCGGTCGCGTCGATGTCGGCGCCGCTGTCAACCAACAACCGTACTTTGTCCAGAAATTTCCGGCGAGAAGCGATGTGCAGACCCGTGGAACCTTCCTCGTCAGTCACATGAATCTTTGCGCCGCGTTCTACCATAAGTTTAAGCGTGGCCAGGTCGCCGGATCTCACGGTCCGGGTGAATGGGGTGCATCCGACATTATTCCCTACGTTAACATCCGCGCCATTTTCAATGAGCAATTTTATTTTGTCATCGTCACCATTTAAAGTGGCGGTCAGCAGCGGGGTGCATCCTTCTGCGTTCCTAGTATTGACGTTCGCTCCTTTCCCTATCAAATACTCGATCGTGGCTGATTCCCCCTTCGCAATGGAATCCTGAAGGGGCGTGCAACCCTTGTTGTCCTCGATATCCACCAGCGCGCCGTTGTCCACGAGAAATTTCACTAATTCCAAATGGAGACAGGTCGCTTCGTGAAGCGCCGTACGACCGTCGTTGTTCTTGATATTGACGTTGGCGCCTCTGGACACCAAGAATTTGACAACATCTAAGTGCCCCCTTTTTACAGCCACGTAGAGCGCCGTCTCGCCGCTGTGGTCTACCAGATCGACGTCGTACGTTTCTAAGAGGTGAGCCAAGACGCCTAAGCTGCCAGGACAGGTGGCGTAATGGAGCGGAGACCTGCCATCCTCATCCCTCGCTTGGGCATCGGCGCCGTTCAGTTCTAAATACTTAAAGAGTTCCACGTCTCCACACTTGGCAGCAATGTGGAGTGGCGTACGACCCTCGACATCCGTCTCGTTGACGTCGGCGCCATTATCTACGAGAAACTTCATTAATTCCAAATGGAGGCATTCACTATGGAGCGGAGTGCTACCGTGGGCATCTTTTGCGTTAATTTCCGCCTTTTCTTCGATAAGATACTGAACGATATCTAGGCGACCTCGAAAGGCCGCTTCGTGAAGCGCCGTACAACCGTAGCTGTTCTTGAGATCAACGCTGGCGCCTCTAGACACCAAGAACATGACGACATCTAAGTGCCCCTCTTTAGCGGCTTTGTGGAGTGCCGCATTACCGTCTTGGTCTACCAGATTAACGTCGTACCTTTCTTCTTGGTAAGCCATGGCACCAAAGCCGCTAGTGTAGGTGTCAGCGTCATCGTTTACCAAAAGACGAACCGAATCGATGTCACCCACTGTACACGCAAAATGAAGTGCTATATGTCCGTGTATGTTCACGATACCGATGTCCGCGCCGTGCTCTAAAAGCAGCTTGATTATTTCGTGATCACCCCTGTTGGCAGCCACATGTAGCGGCGACTCCCAAGTTATAGTGTTGATATTCACGTGGGCCCCACGTAGTAGCAAGAAACTTACGATTTCGAGTTGGCCTTCAAATACGGCGTCTAAGAGCGGCGTGACTCCGTCATTGTCCGTCGAATTAACATCTGCGCCTTGCTCTACTAGTTGCCTAACGATTTGTGGGTGGCCTTGGGCTGCACAGTGCAGCAAAGTCTTGCCGCCCGAGTCTCGAATTCTGTCGATTTTCACGCCTTTTTCTGTCAATCGAAAGCATTTCAAAAAAAAATCCATGAGGTTCGCATGACCTTCCTTGGCCAGTGTGTGCATGAATGTGCTATATCCGTTATTCCATTTTCTGTCGTAATCTAGAGAGCCAAAGGAATTGAAAGTCTGTTCTGGTAACGAATCAACAGCACCTTGCAAGAACCCGTCCAAAAACGAGCGGATCCCATTAAACTCGATTTCAATAAGGATTTGATCAATAAAAACGTTCTGGAAGTCTATATTCTGATCTTCGAGCTTCAATTCGAACAACAGGCATTCGGCCACATAGAATTCCGCGAAGGTTCTGTGTATGAAGGAATATTGATTCCCCACTTTTTCAACTATGCCAAGGTTGACAGCGTTCTTTTCATCAGGATTTTTTCTCCCGTAACGTCTTGTACGTAGTCATTACATGCGAGTTTTGCGCAAACAAAAGCTCCACCGCCAACAGCTGGTGATATGCCCAGCATTCCTTATACGCTTGATTGACGGCGTCACTCGTTATCACGTTTCCTGTCTGCCTGCTCTTGTCATGCATGAAAATGTAACGTTTTGTGGACATAAACATCTGATAAAGTTTGACTAGGTTAATTTTTTCGCGGTAGGTTCGGTTCTTTGCCATCGGAATTTAAGAATTCGTGGCATCCCTCCCATTCCCTAATTCTTCGCTGTTCAGGTTCTTTTTTCCTGGAAAACCTCGGCCAGCATGCGTGTTTGCAAGGGAACTTCGGCCAACGTGTTCTTTTCTTTGTCGTTTATCCATTCAGACATCTTAGAGACCAGATGCCGGGCATACACCTCGCATTTCTTTAGTTGCGCGATCTTCTTGAGATTCAAGTGCTTCTTCCAATATTTCTTCAAAAAATCCAGTTGATTGTTTTTGGTGAATGGACTCAAGTTGAACGCTTTGACCCTCAATTTTTTTTCCAGGTCCTCGCGTAAGTGTGGCCTGGTAGAGGTATAAATTTTTAATATGTTCGCCTTACGTTCACTATCTAAAATAAGATTTGTAACCATATCTTTATAGTCGGGGGGCTATCTCGTCTATTCCGTCTATTATTAACAGCACCTTATTCGGCTGGGAAAAAAGCTTCTTTTCGAAGTTTGTCTTTAACTTCATTTTCTCCTGCGACTTTAATAGTTCCGTTATAGGAATAGTACCTTGTTTATTTTCTCGAAATTTCCATAAAATGTCCGTGTAACTATTGATATCGACCTTCACCACCCACAAATTTGCGTAACGTTCTTTTAAGGCATTAGCCAGAGAGGTGAATACTGTGCTTTTGCCCATGCCGGGAGAATCGGAAACTAGGGTTATTTTATCGATTTTATTGAACTCGCATAGCCCCTTTTCGGGAAACTTCTCGGTTGCGGTATTAAATAATGTCCGATGGACATAATAAATTTTTACATCTTCACTTAACGCTTCTACTTTGGATCCTACCATAATTTTTTCATTCCTGAAAAACTTTATTAACATCTCAGAGTCTACAAGTTCATTCCATTCAGTATCAGAGAAAGTAAGCAATTCTGCTAAACTTGTGTCTTTGCCTTGAAAGACGATATTCCTTCTTTTTAAAAATGTTGTTTGGGTCTCTTCGTTTAGGTCGGAAAATTCCACTTCGTCCTCTACTAACTGATAAATATCCTCTCTAGACTCTTTAAAATATTTAGCCAGCTCGTTTACCTCTTCAGAAATTATCACTAATTTCTTGTACTTACAACTATCTAAAACGTTGTTTAGTTTGTTGCATACTTCTTCTGTTACGAAATCGGCTGAATTCTCAGAGCAAGCGATTATCAGATAAACATACAAAGGTACTTCGAAAGCTTCTATCATCAGACTTATGGTATCTTCGTCGTCTTCTGGAGTGATCAAGAGGTACTCCTTTTCGTTTTTCTTTTGAAGCGTGCGATAGAGTCTCATTAGATTCACTATGTGGTCCTCTTCAGAAACGAGGTGCCATACCCTCTTACTGGGATCATTAACGGGTAGCTCGCAATTCTTGAAGTGGACATCGGATTTTTCCAATACGTTGCAATAATTGTTGGTGCGTATCTCGCAGATAAGGGCTTTGGCGTGCTTCTTGGTGAGGTACACACCCTTGTCCTGTTTGAACCAGTCTTGAATCTTCCTATACATGTAATTATATGCGCTTTTACTGTCCAAGTTCCTGGCCAGGTCCGTTTCGGCGATAACTTTTTCCACGACCGCATCTAAATTTCCCTTGATAGGGTAGTTGGTTAGAAATTGCAGGCACTCCAAAAACTCCTTTATGTTCTCGTCGCAAATTACTTCTTTCGAGATATTTTTTCTTTGCAAATTTTCCTCGTGGTATTTTTCTATATTCTCTTTGAGCTTATCCAAGATGGAGTCGTTAAATACATACAATGCGGCACTTTCGCTTCCTTCATAATACAACATATCCTCCTCGGTAATGTTATGGCTGGTTGTGTACTCTTTCATTTCCGCGTCGTTTTTGAGCTCACTATTCGTAGAAATTATAAGGCACTTTACATTAAATTTGTCTCTGATCTCTATGTGGGAAAAGAAGTATTTCGGCAAGCTGAAATCGTCGTTTTTGGAATTGATAGAAAGGAGGTCTTCGAGAGTAATCTTTTTTCTTGTTTTTCTTGTGCTTGGCTTGTAGAAAAATGTCGCCGTCTGTAGACAAGAAGACCAAGTCGTCGAATTTGGCAGCGTCTTCGTTCTCCGTGGACAGATACCATTCTTCTTCTAGTTTCAGCCCTTTCAACAGGAATATAATTAGGAGGTTTATCTGGTATGAGGTGCCCTCCAAGCCTGCACTGCCGCCTTTTTTTGTAGTGGGTATTTCGGTGCTTTATTTCGGTCGTATTCATTTCCTCTCATAATCAGGCATCTCTTAAATTATAAAAGAAAAAGAAATATTAAAATAAAAAAAGTATATGCATATACAAGTAGGCATTTTATGTTTACAGTGCTTACAGAGTGTGGAACAGCCAAACTGAATAAATTCAGTATCTCAATTGTTGTGCATATCCATAAAAAATCCCGAGACACGTCAATTTAAGATCCTGAAATGACATTCTGCAACGTAAGAATTTCATCCCAGAATTCAGCCCTCTTCGAGTGACAGTTGCAACCCCCAAATTTTTAATTCGCAAGTCGGGATTTGTGAGAGGTACCTCATTTGAAAGATATTTTCATTTTCATTGTCAATTAAAAAATGCTATGGTTTTAAACCTTATTGAACTATTGGCCAATCGATTTGGGCTGATGTAGTTACAGTACACTTCAGATAGTCCGTAATCCAATGGTCCGGAATGCCCGACAGTTCGGCTTTCAAGCAGCAATTGTAATCGCTTGGCGCAGTTCTGGACTAGTCCCGCGCACTCACATCGCCACTTACACGAGCTTTTTTGTTTGTCTGTAGCAACATGCTGCAAAACAGCTGTTTTTACGTGCCAAGTCAGTATACTGCCACATACGATACAGCGAAGTTCATTGCCATTATAAGTTAATTCCGGAAAATTATTTATCCAACGCTCCACCGTAAGTGAAGTGTAAATTAGTGTCGTAACTCGGTAACTATGGGGCGCACAACACGGCAGGCGGATTGTATTCCGGAATATAATGGCGTTATTTAATTTAATTACGATTGTACTAAACTACACGTCAAAATTAGTGTAATAGTTTTTAGATTAGCGCCATTTACGTTCTATTCGAGTCAGAGATTTGCGATTTTTAATTTTTGGTAGCCTATAGGGTTGGTTTGCATGCCCCGATGATGCCCTAATGTCGCTACGCTGTGACTTAAACGGTTCGCCGTCCACACCCCAAAAACCAACCCCATGTGGAAATTTGAATTCGCAAGATTTAGACGGCAATTTCAGAGACCTACAGGATCGACTAAGAAGGACATCCTCAATAAGTTCTGTATATTTAGTCGCTGTCCCATCTCTTCAACCCATTTCCAGACCCCCCCTAAGCCACCCCTTTGCATTTACGCAGGGGTTTGCGTTGTTTCACCTTTGTTGGGCGAATCCATTGATCCTAATGCTGAATAATAAATTGGTGTGGGGTGCCACAACTCACTTTTACAATTTGACAACTCAAGCACCACTCCAGGCGACACCCCCACCGACCTCCCACTTACCCCCTCTGGTTCCGCCTCTGTAGAAGGCTGCGTCGGATGTCGTTTTGTCTCGATTTCATGTCATGGCATTATATGAAGGCTCTCAAAGTTGGCGGAACACTTTTCTCACACCCTTTTTAAGCACACTCTTTTTGGCACACCCCAAGTCGTCCGTCTCCTTCAAATCCTCTTTTGTGTCCCATCATTCTCTTTTTTTGTCCACGTCCAAAAATGTTTGAGTGGATGAAAATTCCTGAAAGACGTAGGCGGAACCTTTGCTCTTGTGTGAATCGACAATGGTACGAGTGACAAGTGTTCACTGTGACATGGGCTCATGAGCCCTCGACTGGGCTAGCATCTACGAGGCAGATCACCCAAACAGCACGTTTTGCCACCAATTTTACGAGCGCGAGCATGTTTGGGTGGCCGACGTCACAGGCGCTAACCCAGTCGAGGCTTTATGAGCCCAAGTCACAGTGAACACTTGTCGCCCGTACCATTGTCGATTGTCGATTCACACAAGAGCAAAGGAAGGTTCCGCCTACCCAACGAGCGAAGGAATTTTCACCTACTCGCAAAAGAGGATTTGAAGGAGATAAACGATTCGAGATGCGCCGAAAAGGGTTCAAGCATCCTCAGGAAGGTTTTCAGAGTCGTCCCACGCATCAAGATCTGCTTACAACCTCTCAGCGCGGTAAATTTTCAGGGGGTGGGTTGGAGATGGAATATCATATTTGGTGCTCAATGGGCCATTCACAGTGGATCCCGTCAACTTCAAGAGCCTTCAAGTAATACCGTGACATTAATTCGAGACAAAACGACATCCCATGCAACCTTCTACAGGGGCGGAACCTGAGGGGATGGGTGGGGGTCGGAGTAGGTGCTTGGGTACGATGTACACTCGAACCCCTCTTAAGTCACCAAATCCGTGCATCATCGTCTCGCTTAAGTCGCGAAATTTAGTCTCTTTAAGTCGCGATCATAACCTCAACTTTTTTATGTTTTAGCTGCAAAAAGAAATATTTAGAGATATACCACAGCACTTGTTATAACGAAAAATTAGCTAATTGAACGAAAAAATTAACGTAAGTATACCCACTCGTACGTGACAAAGTTCAATTTTCCACTTGAATGAATATTTTAAAGGTTAAATATTTTTAAAAGGCACCTAACCTATTTTAAAGGTTAGGTGTCCATATTTAATGTATTACACAATCATTTTTTTCAATACAAATTGTATTTATGCGAGAATCCAATTTTCAAACGTAGTTCTAAAACTTTTACAGGCGGCGACTTAAGAGGGCAGTTTCGTGACATAACAGGGGAAAACGTGGTGAAATAAGAGGGGATGTGAATTAAACGAAGGTGACTTAAAAGGGGTTCGAGTGTATGTACTTTATTAAAGTGGCACATAACAGTATTCCATTTGCGTTAAGACCGGATCTGGAATCAATTATTAACATCCGGGCTCTAATAATGAGCCTTAAAAAAAAAACTTCATACTACCTCAAATCTGGCTATGATTGAGAGAGATGGAAATAGCGGTTATGTCGAAGCTCGAAGCGAAACTTTGTTGCCAAACTTTTGACAAGTGGCTATCACAATAAAATAAATAATGGCCTTCATAAAATCTAACTGCCTTGACAATTAAATAAGGTTATATACTTATGATTAAGAATAGAAATACGTTTTTTTTTTGCTGGCCAACTTTGATGACGTTTTTTTTTTTGGTGGTTCAATATTTTGAATTGTACAGGGTATTCTAAAGGCATGCACCTATGTGTAATATCATAAACCTACATCGCGGGTGATTCTCAAAAGTGGCTCACCCCCATAACTTTGTTATTTTCAGAAATAAAGTCATGAAATATTAGAATTGGGAATTAGACATAAATCTGATATTGTACATATAGTCGTGAAAAAAAAAACAGTGATCTCAATGAGTGTGATCAAAAGTAAAAAATAAATATGTGTGTGACGCGTACATGATTTTAATGTTGTCATGTAGTGTTTTTTAAATATATCTTAGAATTTCACACAGTGATGTCCTATGTACTGACTTATGGTTTAGTGCTATCTCTACTATGAATAAATGATTCACAAAAAAGTGATAAACGTTAGATGTTTTCTATAGTGTTTCGAATTTGTTCTGAAATGATGTTAAGATTTAAAGATAAATTTAAAGTTAAATATCTCGAGAATGTTCCTCTTCGACATATTAGGTACTTTTTTATGTATGTAGAAAATATCCCTTTTCCTAATCCGTTGAAAAAAAATTAGTTGTTTTTTAAAAAATGCCCAATTACGTCATCGAAATATATATGTCGAAAACAAAAGACGATCTGGAAATTGGATTTATTAGAGAAGTTGTCTTTAACAAACAAAAGCCGATGCATCCGTTTTTTTTTTAGTAAAATCTTTCCCAAAAAAGAAATATCGAATTTATTATTTTGCTTAATGCTTAATCAATGTACATACTATATCTACATATAGGTTTCAAAAACTATGCTTTTACTTACGGAGTTTTTGTTGAATGATTTAATTTTCACGTTTAATAATCCTTATCCGGCTTCAACAAATATACTGATATTTTTAAACACAATTTCAGAAGGAGATAAGATAAGCCGTGTGAAATTATAACATTTCAATGTGTTGGTTATTGTAAAATATGAATTATGAATACAAACAATATAACCTCCACTCCACACCACAGGAATCGGAGACTTAACCACAGAGCCACAGACCACGGAAGAAAAACAGAGAAGGCATATTAAAATGTATTGTTGTAGATAAAGATAATGTTACGAAATTCATGGGAAATACCAAAATTCCACTTTTGAAGATCTTTCTATTTTCACTTTCTATTAATTCCGATTTGTGTACTGGACATCCGAATATAGTCGAATACCTTTACAGAGCAGCTGAGCAGGTCATAGGGAATAGAGAAGAAATTTCCTTTCTTATAGCGAATTCGACTTGTTGCAGTGGTGCGCACTGAGCTCGAATTTTTAGGATGCGCCACGTTCGACTTGTTGCTTGGTCTTCGAATCAAATGTTCGGCTTAATTGTGCAGTTCATATTTATCGTACAAGTACGGTTTGAATTCTACTTGACCACATTGGGATGATGCGAGTACTGAATTTTGGGAGTGCTGATTTTGTTCGACTTGCTTTGCTCTCACTATATCGAATGTTCGGCTTACAAGTGCAGTGCAAAGCGGTGGAAAGAATTAAGTTCAACTTGAAGCAAAAATTTACCATTATGCACACAAATTTGCACGCCCGATTCCTACAGCGCTAAAGTGCGATTCAAAATGGAAGACACGAAAAAAGCCATGTTACAAGTTGTTTGTGAATTTCTGAGCAGTACTAGTAGTAGCAGTGACGAAGAATTAGAAAAAATAATAATAGGTGAAAGACAGAAAAGACGGAAAATAGAAAATTATATTGATATTGTAAATTATATTTGATTCCATATCTTGATTTTCCATATCATTCCTTTATACAAACTTTCAGTGGTCGATCACTGTAATATGCACCTGCAACATGTTTAACATAACTAAAGTGACCAGACGTCCGTCATTAGGACGGACAGTCCGTCATTCAGAAAGCTTGTCCGTCTTCAAGAGCAGTCCGTCATTGAAATTTGTTTATTAAAATGTCCGTAATTACGTCTTCTAGGTTAATCTGAAGACGTACACTCGAACCCCTCTTAAGTCGCCAAATCCGTGCATCATTACCTCGCTTAAGTCGCGAAATTTTGCCTCTCTTAAGTCGCGATCATAACCTCAAATTTTGTGTTTTAACTGCAAAAAGAAATATTTAGAGATATACCACATCACTTGTTATAACGACAAATGAGCCAACTGAACGAAAAATCAATGTAAGTATACCCAGTCGTGCGTGACAAAGTTCAATTTTCCACTTGAATGAATATTTTAAAGATTAAGTATTTTTAAAAGACACCTAACCTATTTTAAATCAATAAATGTATTACACAATCATTTTTTCAATAAAAATTGTACATATTCATGCAAGAATCCAATTTCCAAACGTAATTCTAAAACTTTTACAGGCGGCGACTTAACCGGGACGGTTTCGCGACCTAATAGGGGGAAACGTGGTGAAATAACAGAGGATGTGAAATAAGCGAAGGTGAAATAAGAGAGGTTCGAGTGTATCGACGTATCGTATCGATCGTGATTAAATATTATTAGTATGATGCCTTTTTTGAAATACTATTTCGAATTTTGAAATAGTATTTCAAAAAGGCATCAAATTGCAAAAAGTATCCTTGTGAAAGTTTATATTTTTATGTAAATGTATTTTTCATTGAAATTCTGAAGTGCCAGGAAAACGCGTGACCTTGAAAGTTTTAAAAATTTCCGCCCGCGGCGCTATTTGGCTCGCGCCTTACGGCGCGAAAAATTAACTCTAACTTCGTCAATGTGAACCAGCTAAACATGTCCGTCTTTGGCAAGATCAAAATCTGGTCACTTTAAACATAACCAAGAAATAATTTCAAATTTCAGAACTACTCAAAAAACGGCACGCGGGCAGTTGAACACGTGACTATTCTCCTCTGGCATCATGCATGTTCGAATCTTCGCGGATCAGTTTGACTACAAGTCGAATTTAAAATTTGCACAGTCCGATAAAACAAAATGCAGTTTTTGGTCATGTGACAGTTTTACCTTCGCACCATGCAAATGCAATCTTTGACGGAGCTAATAGCGACCGTGCTCAGTGCCACTGCACTTAAGTCGAATTCACTATTATATGGTTACAGAATTCCACTGCTGGATTCCTCAGGACAGTAAAGCAAATGCATTACCGAAATAACCTTTAGTCGCTCCCAGGGCGCCACGGCAAATAATAATAAGCCATCCCTTCCCCACAGACATCCTTGAAAGGATCTCTGGGGTTAGTCTTGAATAATTATAGGGTGATTATATTTATTATTATCAGGGTCCGAAAGTGTGCTACCATGCAGGGTCGATACTATACAACGCAATGGTAATTAAAGTATAAACCGTATTCTTTAAGCGCCTTGTAAATTATGTACGCGTGTATTTCTTGCCCATACATACGTACGCCACTGACTGTATCTGGTAACAACCGCTGGGCCTACGTGCGGGTTGTGGAACAGCTAGATACAACTTATCCATATATCGGAGCGACGATTCCGTTGTCGAAATTTGTATTTTATGTTAGCTCTATGCGAGCGGAACGACGCTGGAACGCCGAATATAAAATAATTTTATGTCGTGTGTGACTAACTAATAAACGTGTGTACATATTTTATTGTGTGTACGTATTTCCTCTAGAGCTCGTGTAATGTACTCACATATTATCTGATTTTGTGTGAATTTTTGCAATAATGGCACAGTCGTTACCATTTGTGCATAGACACAGTTGATTGAGAATTATGACGACTTTACAATAGACGGATCACATATTTTATGTATTTCTGCAATCGTAGATATATATTTCGTAGTGTGAAATACGTACATATACCTGGCACTGTTACAAATGAGGAATGTTGGTTTGATTTGTGCATATTTTGCGAATGTAGTCTTTTGTGGAATGTGATTGACAATATTCACTTTAGATGTTTTTTTACCAATGTGTATACGATGTTTTCCATTGCCTACTAGTCAAACGTTGCATAAAACATATTTACAGAAGAAATATCAACGTGTCATGGGAAATATCTAAGAAGACATACGCAATCAATTTCTGTGGCTGACAGCTAATAAAACAACATATTTTTGCGGTAATAAGGTCGTTAATGTTCTGATACGAATTTTAGGTATATCAGATATTTTGCCTCCGATATTGATAGCTAGTAAATGGGTTTTGCAAACAATAGCTAAAAGTATTAACATAAAGTAATATGTGCATTGTCCTCTGTAGATGTAAAAAATAATAATGTCTGATGTTAGTGACAACAAACAACTGTTAGTGATACAAACAACTGTGCGAAATTCGTGAAAATAATGTGCATGGTGTGTCATCCTCTGTCCATGTGAACTACTTTGAATATTCACCTTTAACTTCAGTAGATGTGGAATGATCATTTTCCTGCTACAACCATATGTACAGGCCATATCGCTCACGTTTAATGAGAAGAAATGCAGAAAGACTACTGGTCGTAGCAACGTAAGCTCAAGCAATGAAGACAGTCGGTGTCTCTGAGTGATACAAGTGATAGGTATGTACATTATTAACATTTTTACTCCTGTCTTTTTTGGCCCCTCATATGTCCTCTCAATGACATGACAGATTACAAGTACGACCCTGCGTTGTAGGACACTTTCTGGACCCTAGTGATGACTAACACATAAATAAAACAGTGTTATCCAAACTCAAAAAACTCCAAATTGGTCTCTCATATGTCCTTCAGTCATGACATGACGTAATTACGAGTCCGGCCTTGCGTTGTAGCACACTTTCCTGACCCTAATTATTATATTAGCTTTAAAATAGCACAATTTCGGGTAATTGAGAGAATAAACATATTTTCAATTTAATATATTTACTTACTAAAACTGCAACAATACAATTCTCTGGTAAAAATTGACTATCATGAAATATAAATATATATAAATGTAAAGGGTGATCAGTGTTAACTGAAGGTCAATAATTTAACCTTACATTTAAAATAATTACTAAACAATGTTCCCTGCACGTTTTCTTTCAAACAAGGTTACAAATCTCAACTCAAAGTCTTATGAACTAAACCTAATTTCTGTTCATCCATATAATAACCTTAAGGAGAAAGTAAGCAATTCCGAACCCAACAACTATTTTTTCCTTTTGAAGTCTGTTTAAATTTTCTAGTTCCAACGCCATGACCCTCCTATTCAATTTAGCTAATTGCCTACGTAAATGGATTACCTCTTGTGCGGGCGTGAGGCCTGCACCACCATCTCCGATGGGTGGCGAAGGACTCTCTAAAAGAATTTGTAAGCTGAAAAGTTCGTATCATTTAAGTATACTTTAGCGTTTTGTTTTATTACAGGGATTTGATCATATTCGGGATTCTCCTCATAATCTTCAACCCCTGGGAAGGGATACTTGTCTAGAGTCAATGTCCTCGGTGGTGTTGCTACTCTTGGAAGGTCCGATGGGTACGGCTCTGTAGAAAGTAGGGAATTATCGAAAACAATTTCCCGAGGTGGAGCTCGTGTTCCTGGAAGTAAAACTTTTGTTAAGAACTAGATTATAATAATTAGTCATTTTTATTTGGGAGTTGTTCACGGATATCTTTTTACACAATCGACATATCACCTTCGACTTGGGCTTATTTGACGCAGAATTTCACAAGCTGTAATTATTTTCTTATTTTGAATATATAGTATTTGGTACTAACTTCTATCATATTCAATCTCGGACATATAAAATACTAAATGCCCCATACAGTCGCATTTCATCATCTCTCAGCTGTCAATAGAATGACACTCAGTGACTGTAAATAAATAAAAAACGGTTGACAATATCCAACCAAAGTAGGTTTTTTTTTAGGATAAAAAAATAAGATCTTTTCAATTTCGTTAGTGATGAATGGGGTCCAGAAATGTGTCATTAGGGTGGTCCAAAAAAAATTTGTTCTTCCGGCCCTAGGCTTAAATCATAGTATTTGATTAGTTATTACTAATTCCAGAAGATTAGCTCATTTAATTATGTTTTAGAGGTCGCTCATTGGCGTTTTATTTTCCCATTCAAATTACATTGGAAATGCGTCATTATTCGTTCGTGGTGCCGTTTCGCGAACAATTAAAGAAATTTATAGCAGCTTATATTATTTTCTGGTAGTCGGGGATCGTATAAAACATTTTCAGTATCGGTAATGTAGGTCTCTTTGTATTCTATTGGAATTTTTTATCCTAATGGCAGCGTTGAACGCACCAGTAGCGCAAATCTCGGGACGACAGCGTACTGAAGCTCTTAACGTTCAAATATTATTGTTTTGGAAAAAATTTTGAATCAAATGAGTTACTACAAAGTTTTTCCGTAGGGCATTTATTCAAATTTTTTCCAAAACAATAAAATTTGAACGTTAAGATCATATATCTAATACTCCTATATTGCTAGTGCCCGTAAGTAGAGGTGTCACGGGGTAAGTGAGACAGCAAATGACTACTTGACCTGTTGTGCGCAAGCGTCACGAGTCTGGTGGGGCAATTGGTTGTGTGTGACTGGATGTTCAATTCTCGGGCATGCGCGTAAGACTCGAAGTAGTTACGAGAGAGAGAAAGACGCATATATGTCTTTACTGTGGTGATTTCGCCAATTTCCAGACCCTTCTAGCAATATAGGAGTATTAGATATATGGTTAAGACCTTCAGTACACTGTCGTCCCGAGATTTGCGTTACTGGTGCGTTCAACGCTGCCATTAGGATAAAAACTTCCAATAGAATACAAAGAGACCTACATTACCGACACTGAAAATGTTTTATACGATCCCCGACTACCAGAAAAAATATGAGCTGCCATAAATTTCTTTAATTGTTCGCGAAACGGCACCACGAACGAATAATGACGCATTTCCCATGTAATTTGAATGGGAAAATAAAACACCAATGAGCGACCTCTAAAACTTAATTAAACGAGCTAATCTTCTGGCATTAGTAATAACTAATCAAATACTATAATTTAAGCCTAGGGCCGGAAGAACAATTTTTGGACCACCTTAGTGTGCCATAACCCAGGGTCGGCACTATACAACTCTATGATAATTAAAGTATAAATCTTTAAGCGCCGTGTAAATTATATACACGTGTATTTCTTGCCCGTGCTTACGCACGCGACTGACCGTGCCTGGTCAGGCGCTGTGTGCGATGCAGTATGCCGGTCCCGGTGCGAGAGCTCTGGATAGTTGAACACAGTTTACCCTGCGTTATATAGGTCTATTGTATACAGTTTGTGTTAAGCCGACATCGGTCAGTTGTGAAAAAGGACAAATGCTACACTTCTCGTTCTAACAACAAGCATAGGTGGTGAGAGGGCCGGTCTTATTCCCTCACTACCTTCGACGCGTGTGCGGTTACTTCTTATTTGTCGTCTCACTTCTCTGTCTTTTTTTCGATGTCGGTTTTACACACACGGTATAGTCTAGCTTATAAAGGCTGTTTTGAAACAAATAATGGGGTAGTTATAATTTTTGACTCCATTATGTTTTTTGGGTGCTGATTAAGAATCTGAAGTTTGACGACAAACTTTTTCCTGAATTTTTTGGTATAGCCGAAAAACATAAAAAAATTGACTTCTTTCGGGTTTGTTGCTTCTAACTCAAAAAATTATCACCGCTTTGGTAAAACATCATTTTATACAAAAATAAATTAGACAAAATTTCCTATAAATTGAGTCCATATAACATTTTTCTCACCAAGCGTACCATTTAGGAGCAAACGTGGATTAAAGTTAGTGACAAGTTATTTCGACCTTCAAGTTAAATAAATAGGATTGGTCGATCGCCCCGCAATATAGCGGCGAGCGGAGGCGGCCATTAGGTTCAGTCGTTAACCCCAATTGTCTGACAGACTCAAGCACAAAAAAAAGTGGTCATTACTTTTGACCAGATCCATCTAGGGTCATGTATTTCGATGCACTGAATCCGAATTTGAGGTCGGTTTAACCCGTACACCTTCAAAATTTTGAGTAAATTGCAAAAAAACGCTAAAAATCGCTAAAAACGGCAAAAAAAATGCAGTTATGCAAGCGATACATTTTTTTACGAACTAGATCAAGTATGTTTATTAAGTATTTCGATGCGCTGAATCCGAATCTGAAGTTGAGTTAGCTCGTCAACCCTCCAAATTTAGTGTAAATTGCAAAAAACCGCTAAAAATCGTAAAAATTTATGAAAACGAAATTTTTTTTTTCGAACGATCTAGTATGTTTTTTATGTATTTTGATGTGCTGAATCCAAATCACAAGTTGATTTAGCTGGTAGACCCTTCAAAGTTAGAGTAAATTGCGAATAACCGCTGAAAATTGCTAAGAAATCGTGAAAAATTGCAATTATGCAAACGAAAAAAAAAAATGTTAAACTAAATCAAGTATTTTTCTTATGTATTTTGATGCGCTGAATTCAAATCCGAAGTCGGTTTGGCTTGTACACCCTCCAACTTTAAATAAATTGCGAAAAAACTTTAAAAATAGCCAAAATCGTAAAAAAACAGTCATGAAGTAGTAGATAATATCAAAAAATAGTATTGTTCTTACTCACAGTAATAAACAAACCATGATTCCTTTCAAATTATACTATAACATCAATAGATTGTAATTTAAATTAAAAAAAAAACGACCTTCCTTGATTTTACATTGTTCTTCGCTTGTATCGACTACAGTGAAGAATAAGAACGATTTCATCAAGACATAAGTGACATGGAGAATTGGTATCAAGGAATATGGAATGTCAACATGATGGCCGATTTTTGCTGGACTTTAAAGAGAGAAATAACGAGAGAAAATAGAAAACGAAAGAGAAACCTACTGCATAGAACATTCGAAAAAAAGAGAGCTCGATACAAGCGAAGAACAGTGTTAAATCAAGGAAGGTCGTTTTTTTAATTCTAATTACAATCTATAGATATTATAGTATAATTTGAAAGGAATCATGGTTTGTTTATTACTGTGAGTAAGAACAATACAATTTTTTTATATTATCTACTACTTCATGACTGTCTTTTACGGTTTTTTTGCTATTTTTAGCGTTTTTTCGCAATTTATTTAAAATTGGCAACAAGTTGGCTTGGTGTACAAGCCAAACCGACTTCGGATTTGAATTCAGCGAATCAAAATACATAATTTAGTTGATTAAAAATACTTGATTTAGTTTAGAGAATTTTTTTTCGTTTGCATAATTGCAATTTTTCACGATTTTTTAGGAATTTCCAACGGTTATTCGCAATTTACTCTAATTTTGGAGGGTCTATCAGCTAAATCAACTTGTGATTCAGCGCATCAAAAATACACAAAAAACATACATGATCTAGTTCGAAAAATTTTTTTTCGTTTTCATAAAAAAACTTTGTATGGCAATCATTTCTGCTTGCCTGGAAACTTAATTAAGTAACTCTTTAAAAGTGAATTGAGCCTAGGCAATTATTCGTTCAATGTAGAGTTATGAGTTATTATACAAACAAAAGAAACAAATACCATAAAATTATTAGGACATTCAAACTCATGTACCTGCAGGTAAAGAAAAAGATCAAACACTGAACTAACATAGACAATTATATAAAACACTAATTAAGCCCTGAAGAAGTCTGAGTACATTAGACTAAACGTCGGCAAAAATTAGTGCTTCTTTGTTTGTCCAATATCCCCAAAAACAATTCCTTTATCAACATATATTTTTTGGACGTAACTGATAATTACTTAATTAACTCTTATCACATATACCAAGTCATTTTTAATTTCTTACCATTTTTTTTCCAAATTGTCAAAACCCAATAATGAAAATTTTGCCTAAAGTAAGCAAGATTTTACTAATATGTTCTGATCATGTATTAGTTTCAGTTTACTGAATCTTCTCAAGGAGAGAAAATAATTTATTTTTCTTTTTTTACATTTTTTTTTTATTTCACATACTTGCAATATTAATTTTTTTAGAGCGCAATAATGAATGATTAGTAATTGGAAAAAAAACTGGTGGAATTCGAAATTTTCGAGGCATGGGAACCACATGAAATGATTATTACTACACTTTCATAGAGGGTTAGAGTAGCAAAGAAAATTCAAATAAAAGTTGCATAAAAAAAAATCAAAAAACGTCTGCCTCATCAGACGCTCTTGGAGACGGCGTGCGATTTTTTTCACTGAATAACATAATCTTTTTATTCATGAATTTGTTTTTAATTTTGAGATCTGTGCAAGCTGTTCCAAGCTTGCTGCAATCGATGCATCATGGTATTTCAAACCACATGCTTGTAGGTACGCCGTGAGTGTTCCCAGTTTGCTGTGAGCTTGCACGAGGATGTGTTTGCACACACAGTTTAGGAGTCGATTAATACTAATGGAGCCATAAAAAATGTCATCAAATCTGGCTATGAACGACAGAGATGGAAATAGAGGTTATGTTGAAGCTCAAGTGAAACGTTGTTGTCAAACTTTTGATAAGTGGCTGTCACAACTGTAAAACAAATAATGGTTCTTACATAATGCCTTGACAAATAAGTTTAGAAATGTAATCCTAGTTAGACAGACCTATTTTAGTAAGCAGGAAAAGGTAGACCTGTGTAAAAATTTCCCACACATAAGAAATCTCATATTTAGGGATCAGAATGATGTTTTTTCATTAGTTTAAATGATTTTATTGATAAATGAGTTTTATTGAGAATTGACTGTTTTTACAATGTCTTCAGTCTTTAAGTATAAACTTTAGAAAAACCTGCAAAAAATGCGAAGCTTAGGTATATCGCGTTTGTAAACTCTTACAATAAAAATGAACTTATAATAATATGAATGATAAAGTTGAACAAACAAAAAAATAGCCTATGAAGTTATTATTCTAATAGGTACTAAATAAAACAACGTAGGTACTAAAAAAAACACCAATAAAATAAAAAACAATTAGGAACTGGGAAAATGACATATTTGGAGTCCCTACTTGCAAACGAAGAGGCACTGCATCTGTCACGACTGGATGACGAAGAAGGACTGTTGGTGATGGCATTCCTAGACCCACACCCTCTTGCCTCCAACCAGTCGGCCGTGGTCTCCCACCAACGAAATGCTCAGGTAAAAAATACCCACGTCTACCTAACTAGGGTTAACATAGAAGAGAAATACGTTTTTTTTGCTCGTCCAACTTTGATGACGTTTTTTTTTGGATGGCTCGTTATTTTACACATAGCATTTGTACTCCGACTTACGTTATGCTTTTCACTCCTACCTGTTACATAACTCTGGGATATTACTATACTATCATGCAATCAGAGTACTACAAAAAAGCGTGTAATTTTTGGCCCTTTACACAAGAAAATTAATCTGAAATATTGTTGGCCTTGGAAAAACTGAACTGACAAAAAATAATTTACCTTGACTGAACATTCATATTCTAATATAAAGGAGGCATTATAAGATTGTTTTTACTATACAATTTTTTCCTGACTGATATTTAGGGTATTACACTCTCGTCTATTTTTAAAATTCAATTTTAAATATGAAAGCTGATGATAAGACTTTTAATGTCTTAATGGAGAATCGGTCAAATTACTATAGACATACCCACATGTTGATGCTGTCCCGCTACTAATATTCGCTCGGGGACATTCATATTAAAACTATCGGGAATCAAAGTATTTCGGTTCTCTCCATTTAAATCTGTGTTAAAGCTAATTCTATCGGGTACTTTCATTTTCTCGTTTATTTCAACTTTAAAATTGGCGTCGGTAACAAATGCATCTTCAGTGTAGGGAGACAGGCCAGTGCTTGCCGACATTTTTACTAAAAAAAAAAATAAGTTAACAACTACGTAGAAAAAGGTAACTAGGTTAATATCACACGGTCGCATTTACAATGAGAGTTACCTTTTTTTTTCAAATTATGTACAAAAATTGTCAATAATTGAATTAACTACTTGCAACTATCAGACATTTTAAACATCTGACAAGTGACAGCTGACGTATCACCATAGATCAAAATTGGGAATAGAAGTCAATTGCACGGAAGAAGACAGTGATTAGAGAATGGCATAATTGAAAGAAACAGATAAGTAAGTGATCCATTTTTTTTTTTTTGTATAAATATTGTACACTTTGTAACTAAATAAATACCTACGACTGGATAAGGAATGACGTACTGAATGTATGAGGTATATTTATATTTGAAGACCTAAAGCCACCTATTATTGGAAAGACTAACTATTTTATACAGAAGGTTTTTACAATACACTCGAACCCCTCTTAATTCACCAAATCCGTGCATCATCACCTCGCTTAAGTAGCGAAATTTAGTCTCGCTTAAGTAGCGATCAAAACGTCAACTGTTTCGTGTTTTAGCTGCGAAAAAAATATTTAGAGATATACCACAGCACTTGTTATAACGAAAAATGAGCCAACTGAACAAAAAAATAAACGTTAGTATCCCCAGTCGTGCGTGACAAAGTTCAATTTTCCACTTGAATGAATATTTAAAAGGTTAAATATTTTTAAAAGACTCCTAACCTATTTTAAATGTTAGGTGTCCATATTTAATGTATTACACAATCATTTTTTTCAATAAAAATTGTATTCATGCGAGAATCCAATTTCCAAACGTAGTTCTAAAACTTTTACAGGCGGCGACTTAACCGGGGCGGTTTCGCGACCTAATAGGGGGAAACGTGGTGAAATAACAGAGGATGTGAATTAAGCGAAGGTGAAATAAGAGGGGTTCGAGTGTATGTAATTCACTTTTTATGTACACTGGAGTCTCCAAAATTCGGCGTAGCTCGGGAACAGAATGTCTCCAGAATTTGGCTTCAAGAGGGTACCCCACCACAGCCACTGAAAAGTCACGGCGTTGGTGCTTACTGTCAAGTGAGGCTGTACTTATTTGTTGTTTTGCCGGCGTGAAAAATGTACGTAGGAGTGCGCGGACCAAATTTTTTAGTAAATTTTTAGTAATGGAGCCAAAAATTGTAAGGGTTCTATAAATACACATAAAGGATCCCATAATATAAAGGAATATCGCGTTTTTAAATATAATTCTGCTTCCTATTCAATAAACTAATGTTGCAAGGATTTCAAATAGCGCGCCGCTCAGGAGCAAAGAGCTCGTGGTAATAGTGGGGATAGAAAAACGCCGAATTGCGGAGGGATTTTTCGCCAAATTGTGGAGGTAAACGAATTTTGGAGGGCCAAATTTTGGAGACTCCAGTGATAGGTACTATGCTGCCACCTTTCCTCGTTTATAGGAATGACAAAGATTAATGTTGGCCCAGACTTGTTCATCAGAGGTGTTCACAAATATTTGAAAATTTTAAAAGTATAACAGATGTGGGTGGCTTTTACATATTTTATCGTCATCCTGGTTGGAAATTCAGTTCACTTCAGTTTTGATTTATGCTACAAAAATTAGTCAAAATATAAAAAATGTATATACAACCTAAACTATTGTTTGTTAGAGTTTGAACCTGGAAAACAAACAGAGCAAATTAAAATACCTAATTCTAGGAGAGTTTTGTAGATATCGATCGGGTTTACAACAATGTAGTGACATCAATACGCGATATTGATAAGACATTGCGGACAATTTCGTGTATTTTATTATAGACGAAGCTACCGATGCTTGCGGGCGTTCAGTAGCTAATTTGTGATAAACGTCACCGTTTCACTCCAGAACACTTAGAAAAACACTTAATAATATGTTTTAACCACCGCCAACTTGCCATGGGAACCTTGTCTCAACACTGACGTTTGTCGGGTAAGTGTTGCCATTGTTACGTGTTATCTTAATTTATATACGTAGGTATATTTTATCCTTGACTTAACCGTACTAACCATATTAATATTTTCATTCGTTAACTGACTACGATTCTGTTACACTCCGCGCTCGCACGAACTCTAGATGAATAGATTCGCCAAGATATGTATTACAAAACTGCCACATTGTTAGAAAAGTTATGGGACAGGATGAATTTGCTCTCCCCGTCTGAGTCTAGTTCCTGCTGGGGGGTGGGGATGGGTAACAGGAATGGGTGAATGCACAAATTACAGAAACACAGCGGCGCACAGTGGGCGAAAACGGTAAAATTTTTCTCAAAAATAAGATAACTCCCCACAGAAAACTCCAATCATTGTGATTTTTGTTCTATTTTACAGGTTTTTGGACAGTAGATTTAAGGAAAAATTGGTCCGACACACGTTTGAGGTTTAAAGAGGGGGGAGACACCCCATGAGGGATCTCATATTCCAGTAACTTTACAATTAAATATTTTAAGCTCCAATAACCGCATACCTCCAACTTTTAAACCCCCTGACCTTATAACATAAGCTTTCAAAACCCCGTGACCCCATAACTTGAAATTTTATACCCCCATAACCCCATAACCTCAACTATTAGACCCCCCATCTCTATAGACCCAATATATCTATAACCTAAGCTTTTAATCCAAATGACCCCATAACTCAAACTGTCGAACCCCCTAACCCCATAACCTCAACTTTTAGACCCCCATGTACGCAAAACTCAATTTTTCGAGCCCGACAACCCTAAAACTAAAGCTCTTATGCCCCATTATCTAACTTAGCTAACCTAAGCTATCAATCCCTATGACCCCATAAGTTGAACTTTTACATCCCCATAACCCCATAACCTCAACTTTTAGATCCTCATGTACGCAAAACTCAATTTTTCGAGCCCGACAACCCAAAATCTGAAGCTTTATGCCCCAATATCTATATAACCTAAGTTTTTAATCCCCATGACCCCATAACTTAAGCTGTTAAACCCCTATAACCCCATAATATCAGTTTTGAACCTTTAGATTTGATTCAGGAGGTTTTATTTGTAGGAGTATAAAACAATTGGTTATAGGGTTCTAAAGTTTGAAAACTGAGGTTTTGGGGTTATAGGGGTTTATCACTTTTAAGTTATGTGGTCATGGGGATTGAAAGCTGAGGTTATAGAGATATTGGGCATAAGAGCTTCAGTTTTAGAGTTGTCGGGCTCGAAAAAATTGATTTCTGTGTAGATGGGGGTCTAAAAGTTGAGGTTGTGGGGTTATGGGGGGTATAAAATTTCAAGTTTTAGGGTCACGGGTTATGAAAGTTTATGTTAAAAGGTCAGGGGGGGTTTAAAAGTTGGAAGTATGCGGTTATTGGAGCTTAAAAGCTTTAATTGTAAAGTTACTGGGATATAGGGTCCCTTATGGGGTGTCTCTCCCCCCCTCTTTAAATCTCAAACGTGTGTCGGACCAATTTTCCTTTAATCTACTGTCCAAAACCTGTAAAATAAAAAAAAATCACAATGAACGGAGTTTTCTGTGGGGGAGTTATCTTATTTTGAGAAAAATTTTGCCGTTTTCGCCCACTGGCGGCGCCTGCGGCGCTGGGTTTTCTGTAATTTGTGGGTGAATGTTTCCCAGCTTTTACGCAGCGAAGTGTCACCATAAAGTCGATGAAATAATAATAATAATACCTGCCTTCAAACAATATCTATTATATACAAAAAAATGGTTTAAAATATCTCCATTATGTATGGATCGATTTTCAATTAAAAAAATGTTTAATACCAAAGAGATGTATAAGTAAATAATAACAAAGAGATGTATAAGTAAATAATATGTGGTGTGAATATACCGGGTGACTGGTACCGCGACGTATTCCTTTGATGAGGTGTTAGTAGAGACAATTTGCAGTCGATTGAACCACAATATGCATAATCCACTTGTTGATAGTTTTTGAGATATTTTAATTTTTGTGTTTTCTTAGAAATGGACTACCTTTTACTACTAATTGTAAAATAAAAAAAGGATGGCTTTTTTGTATTTTTTGCCTCTACCTTTAATACACATAGTAGTTCATGTTATTTAACAAAAATTATGTTAAATAATTTGATATTACAAAAATACAGCAGCTAAAACCTGTAACGGTTGTTAGAAACTTTAACCCAATTGTAGATTCACCAGGATTTATTTCAAAAATTTGTGAATACATTAAACGTACAAATTATTTTAAAAACTTCTCTGCTTCCTCATCTTTCAAATGAGGTACAAAGTCTTGAGAAAGTTTCTGTTACTTCCAGAAATAATACACAAAATAGTTCAGCAGGTAAGCTATCTTATGGTGGGTTCATGCAGAAATTTTTAGTAATAAGAATAAGAATAGTAATAAGCATAAAAGTTAAACCTTCGTTTTATAATGACCCAGTACA
>JAPWTK010001050.1:0-95899 GCA_029963805.1 Aromia moschata | reverse complement strand
TTTGTGCGTATTACATATATTTATTTTTATTTATATTCTTTGTTTGTTTGTTTATTGTTAAATGTTCTATAAAGTATGTACGTTACTTAGGATATACTTTTTTTTATAATCATGGTTTAATTTTTCAATATTTGAAAAATAGTACTAATTCGGCAGGTATATGCTCAATTTTGTAATTAACTGGGTAAATTTTGTAATTAGGTATTTCAAAAAATGGGGAGCTAACTTCACGGAGACGGTCAGGGAGACGGAACATAGTTTTTCTTAGGTACATGCATATACATATTATCTCGAGTTAGATGACTGTGTATTTATTATTGCACTTGCAGATCAAATCAATATGCTCGGATGTATCAAATCAATAGGTATGTATATATAGACATCCAAAAAAAAAACGTCATAAACTCTGGCTATGAACGAGAGAGATGGAAATAGCGGTCATGTCTAAGCTTTTTGGTTATGTCAAACTTTTGACAAGTGACTGTCACAATTTGTAAAATAAACAATGGCTGTCATATGATGTGACAGTCTTGACAAGTAAATAAGGTTATAAATTCGATTAAGAATAGAAATACGTCTTTTTTTTTCTCGACCAACTTTGATGACGTTTTTTTTTTTGGATGTCTATATGTATGTCTTCTTAATATAATTCTTGTTTATGTTACAGTTATATTTAAAATTCAATTTGAATTAAGTTAATTTTGAGTGTGCAAGGATCAGGCCATTAGATGAAGAACCACATCGAAAATTAAGTGTTAAATTGTCGGTTCAGATCGCCAAACGGTCGTACCGAATTTCGGAGGTATAAAAAAAACAAGAATAATTTGTGACAATATTTTATTTGTGATCTAGCTTATTTACATTACTGTGATGTAAAATACATACATATACTAGTTTTTTTATAAATTCTGAATGCAATAAATAGAATTTACTTTTCCATGCAAGGCAAAAGAATGAAATAATAATTCTCATATAATGTTAGTCTCTTTGATTTTTTGCATATTCGCTTTCAAAAAAAAAAATATAAACTGATATTACAATAAAGATGTATGTGTTTTAATGACCCAATGCCGTGCTTTATTTAATAGGATGCAAGTGTTCTGATACATGTAAATTTTATACAACGCTACCTTTCTTTAAGCAGATTACTGAGAGCGCTATCCTTTCCGCTCAGAGTGATAGATACAAAAGAAAAAGTTTTATACGAAAGTTGTAGGAATTTTCCTGAAACAAACATATGATGATCGCAAAATGGCGAAATTCTATCAACTTTGGTTTTTTTAAATGGAATATCCTATATATTTTTACATTTTCGAAATCCTTATCATTTTCCGACTTCAAAAATGTAATAAATCTGTATTTGGACTAGCCGTTCTCAAGTTATTTAAATAAATAAGCGTATAAACATATTATATTGTCTATCTTAACTTAGTGACCTATGGAATAAAATAAAACAATATTCGTCGTCACATATGACATTTCTAAGTAATGTAGACTGTATTGCTGTTTCGTGTTCGTATTTTGATTATTTAAAGGTAAAAAGAAAATGGTCTATACCGAAGAAGAAAAGCTTCGTGTTGTCCAACTATATTATAAAAATGAAAATAATGCGTCAAAAGTTGTGCGTGAATATCGTCGCATTTATGGGAATCGTCGTGTTCCTTGCAGAAAATCGGTATCATATATAATAAAATGCCATAATGAAAGAAAAACAGTGCAAAGGAAAACAAGAGTAGTTGAAATGAACGAAGAAGAAGAATTAAATATATTGTTATGTTTTCAAGATAAACGTTTGATATGCCTTTATTATAGCTTTATTATGTTTGATATGCCTTTATTATAGCTTTGATTATAATTAATCATAAATGTTGATAAAAATTTTAGATAATGCACATGCTTCTATATCCGATGTTGGAAGACAACTAAATAAATCGAGGAAAAAGGTTTTTTCTACCCTTAAAAAATATAAGTATCGCCCTTTTAAAATTCTTCCAGTACCGGATTTGACAGAACTGCATATACACCAAAGATATCGGTACTGCCAAGAAATGTTAAGGCGCTGCGAAGAAGATAATCAGTTTCTTAACAAAATTTTATAGTCAGACGAAAGCACATTTACCACATCAGGGGTTTTTAATCGAAAAAATAGGCATTACTGGGCAAGTGAAAATCCTCATACAGTAGCACCCATAAAAACTCAAGTGCATAGATCTATTCATTGATGTCAGTGCGCTATGCTGGGGAACAAAATAATAGGTCCACTTATTTTTGAAGGCCCCCTAACAGGTGAGCGGTACCTAAATTTTATAAGAAATGAAATAAAAGACTTCCTAGAAGACCTTCCAATTCGCCAGTACAATGATGTTATATGGCAGCAAGATGGAGCACCTCCTCATAACATAGGACATGTTACTAATTTCTTAAATAATCGATATGAACTATGGATTGCGAGACAAGGTCCTATTAGATGACCACCTAACAGCCCCGATCTAACACCCTTCGATAATTTATTGTGGGGATACTTAAAAGTTTATTATGTTAGTAATAAATAAAGTTTATTATGATAGAACAGAAAATGTGGAACATATGCGGGAAAAAATTCAGCAGGAAATTTTTGTTTTGAATACGGAACAACCTTTATTTATAACCCGTGCCATAGATAGACTTAATCGACTTCATCAACAATGTCTAAATAACGTAGCCACCTATGTAGAAAATTTGTAAAATAATATATGCTGTTGTTATGTTTTTTTTGTAATAGTAATAATAATAATATAGGGATTTATAAGGATACAGATTGTTTGACACGAATATTGTTTTATTTTATTCCATAGGTCACTAAGTTAAGATAGACAATATAATATGTTTATATGCTTATTTATTTAAATAACTTGAGAACGGTTAGTCCAAATATAGACGTGTTATACGAAATGATAGAATTTCGCCATTTTGTGATCATCATTTGTTTGTTTTCTTAACAAATTATTAAAATTCAGGAAAATTCCTACAACTTTCGTATCAAACTTTTTTTTTGTATTCCTTCAAATAAACTCTGTAGGGGGGTGGCAAATTACACGGAAATTCCCTGTACATATGTGGGTACATATGTACATAAATACACGTAAAAATGACCGCTTTCACAACGTTCCGGAAGAGAACCTAGATGGGCTCAAAGAAGTACATATATATATTTTTCGTTTACATCTATTTATTGTTTCAAATCCAGCTCATTCTCTAGAGAATTTTATAACGAACAACTTTTTTCTGAAGCATTTTCTTGTCACATTTTTAGTTTTCAAGTTACAGAATAAAATGTGATAAAAACGCCAAAATCGAGCATTTCAATGTTAATCGTGGACTTAGCTCCCTTAAAATACTGCTAATTTTCATCATTCTCAATACTTACAGGCCCCACTTGACGCGATTAAGCAAAGAAAAATTACATAGGAATTGTGGGGAAAATTGGACACTTTTTGATCTAATCCGACTGGGTTATATTATTCCATCGAAATTGCGAGGTAATAAAAGCTTTGTTAGTGAGTGTGACGGTTTTTATTGCGTGAAATTTAGCAAGGTGAGTCATATGAATGATTGAAAACATTTTCCAGATCTTTCCTTGCTTACTTTGCGTGAAGTTATAGTTACAAGGTCGTTAAAATATACAGGGTTGAATATATAAGTGGTTTTGATTGAATATTCAAAACATAAACATTATATTAAGAATTTGGTTTCATTTTGATTATACTCGATGAGTCGAGAGAATCGCACCAAACTCCAGGTGTATTCTACACTTAAAAGTAGTTTTAAAAAACTCAAATTTAATGTTATTCGATTTTTATTTGTTTTCAAGTTATAGTCATCTTAAAAAAACTTCTTCACACACATCATTTGATTGTAGTCTTCATGTAAGAAGTGCTATTCTTGCTTGTTTTGAAATTAAAGCATCTTAAATATATAAAACATTAAAAAAATATACTCGCACGTATTTGTATACCTTTTTGCAAACATCCTTTTACAAAAACTCATGTAAATTCTCCATAAAAAGTTGTTTACCGACTCTTTATCAGTCTTATCACTTATGGCTGAGCTACTAATTCATTGTAGCCGCAAATCCTTCATATCATACAGTATTTTTATGATATACAGACATGACTATACAGACAGACCAAGTCGTATTTTAAAATGTATTTCCAGCAATGTGTCTATTTCACAAATATTTGATGAATCTTGACATAAACATGTAATTTAGTTGAATAAAGCTATTTTTAAGTAAAAAAATAACATGCTTTTTCATAGAAATGGTAGGGTAAAATTTTGTTATTTTTTTTTTCAGATTGTCAGATATGTTTCAGAATTATTGGTATATGATCGGGCAAAATTTTTTTTTTTCATTTTTCAGCACTACTGTCAACATTTTTTTTTCATTTCCCACCAAATCTGTGATCACATGAGGTGTCAAAATATATTTTTTGGTTGTCAGACATGCAGAAACGAACACCCAGTAGCGTTTCTCAAAATTACCAATAATAATTTTTTTCCTACGTAATCAATTTTATGGCGGATACTGTATACAATGCCTCAAAAATTTCAAATTAAACAGTACTGTAAACATAACCTTGAAAGATTTAGTTTATTTAAACATTTTGTGATTAATAGTAAATATTCTTTTGCGTGTTGTCTTCAGTCATATCCATTCTAGGTTGATGTCTAAGCTAAATTAATTTAGGTCAATAATTTAGTTTTGTTGGACCTTAATATGGTGGTATGCATACTAATACAGTACAATTTCGATAATCCGAACATGCGTTGGTCTAAACCTCCTAATCCGAATATTGGGACACTCGAAATCATAATCTGAAAAAACCTTGTTTTGTTAGTGATTTCAACTAGTGATTTCAACTAGGATAATCGTATGATATAGTACAGATTAAGTCCATTTATATTAAATTATCGTTGTATTGTAACGTTTTGTCCAACTCGAGTTCGTTTTCGTGTGGAAATTAAACACGAACTTTTAATGCATAATTTATTTTACGAAACACAATAACGAAATAAACTACTGACTAACACTAATACTAATGTATATACAATAATTTATATCCGAATTTATATCGGCGTACGTTTTCCAAAACGCGAACCGAACGTATTTATTTTAAAGACTGACTCTTCGCTGCCCCGTTATGCTTTTATAGCACCCGTTAGACGTTGCTCTAACATTCAGGTGGGACTCCCAACGCTCCCAGAATAAGCGGACACCTTCAAGATGGGCCGCGGTGATGCCTTGCGGTGACTCACTTGTTGACGTCTCGCACAGTATTTCTACCGCGAATTTAGTCCACAATGTTCAGATAATTCATACATCTGATCATGCCTCTTCAAAGACACAAAAAAATATTTGTATACTTAGTTTTAGAGGTTTTTTTTCTGTTCTTATTTTGTTTAATAAATAAAAAATATGTATAAATATATCTGTTTGATAATCCGAACAACCATTTGTAATATTTACTTCGGATTATTATCGAGGTTGTACTATGTTTCTAAATGTTTCTCTTCACTATTTTAATCACTCATTTTAAATACATAAATTAAATAGCATTATTAACACCTAACCAAATAATTATACACCAAAACAAAATCTTTATGAGATTCTTCTATCATCTGTCAGACCTACATTTTACGTTAAGTTCAGTCTACTTTGAAAACTAATTTCACCGTTCTCTAACCAATTCGGAATTAATTCGGTTGGTGTTGGAACGCATTCTTATTGCATTGGAACTAATACCGAAATAAGTTATGGGTCTGTTGCAACGCAAATTTCAATTCGCACACACTCCATATAGTCCTGAACTGATTCCACTATATGTTGGAACAATATCGAATAGAATAACAGCCCTATATCGAGGACTTATTTGAGGGAGCTTCTTCATAAGTTTGAAAACACAGGTGGTGTTAATGATGCCAAACGATCTGGCCGACCAAAAATTTGTGATGACAAAAAAATTGATATAGTGCAGATATGGTAGCAAACTCTGCTCCTTCCACAGTCCAAGCTGCATCTATCTGTGAAGTCAGTCAAAGTACAGTACACAGGGTGTCGACAAAAAAAAAATTTCACCCATACAAATTAAAAATGGTGCATCAACTTTCAAGTGACGACCCCGATCGAAAACTGAGTTTCTACATACACAGTCTCCAGCAAAAGTAAATGTATCAGCAGGTATTTTGGGAAATCAGATAGTTGGGCCTATATTTTTGATACTAACTTAACCGCTGAAGTATATCTGGAGATGTTCTTGTAATTTGCTTTCTACACAATATTATGGTGCAGTAAGACATTATCTGGATGAGGAATATCGTGGTAGATGGATTGGACGACAAGATCCGATAGAATCGCCAACTCGGTCGCCGGACCTCACTCCATAAAATTTTTTTCTGTGGAGGTACCTTAAATCTAAAGTTTGTGTTACAGAATCTGACAGTATTGACGTTTTAAAAAAAAAACGAATTGTTGAAGAATGTAGGGCAATTTCCTTACAAATTTGAACGACTACGACAAGACAAGAGTTTAGCAATAGGATATTTTACTGCTAGCAACGTGCGAAAGGCTAGAAAACCACCACTGAAATATGTTTGTCGGTGAATTTCCTAGGATGCGACTATACGCAAGGACACCGTTGAGAATCTCTAATACATAATAATTTTAGTCAAATGTCACCAAATTTTTCCGTTTCGACATACTTTTTTTACACTACTATATGCAGAGAATGATCCTCTCCCGAGTCCGTTGAAAAAAAGTTGTCAGTTAAACATTGATAAACATCATAGCTCGAAAAAAAAAAACAATCTGGATATTTCAGTAATTGAATCTGTTTTTTTTTTAACAAAATCGACTAAAATCTGAAGTCTGGAAATTGGAAACTAAAATCTGAGGCCTGTATATTTACTGTCACCTTAGATTGTTTTTAATTTATTATAAGCAAAGCCTACTGGGAATTTAAGGACAAGTTTTGTCAAATATTCAAATTGTAAGCTTTATGTTAAGAAAACTTACCAATACTGATATATTTTTGAAATGCTTAGCAAATGCTTATATCAACCAAATAAAAATATACAGGGTGTTCCGTTTAAAAAACGTATATTTGCTTTATTCTAAGAAAACGGACGATGGGAGACAAGCACTGGATTCTACAAATTTTTATGGAGGTCCGTTTTTACATTTCCAATTTTTACAATTCTTACATTTCCAAAAAAAAAAGAAGTGACTTACAGGGGGTGTACGAAAAGTCCAAAATTTCAGTTTCACATTGTATCTCAAACACTAAAAAGGCTATGAAAATTATCTTCACTGCATTTTTCGTTTCACAAAAATGTTTTTCCTGCAAAAGTGCTGAAAATTGGACACACTGTACAATCTACATTCATCGTAATATCCCTGACTACTATTCCACCCGCGTAAGAATCCACAGATGGCGTTATCGTTTCGAAGGGTGCACGTTGAAAAACACTACGTTTTACATATACACTCCTGCGCGTCAGTGTATGATTTTCTTACATAAATATCTCACTAATAAGATCTGCCAGATTTGCATTCCAAGTGCAAGCTATTGCGGTTCGAGTTAGTTAAACTATCTGAACCGTTGGCGCTGTGCGCACTATTTAAAAACATTCCACATATGTATTTCAGAGCCAGTTGTCGTTCTGCCGCGGAATAAAGTAGAGAGTATCGCTTCAGTATCAAATTCGGTGTTGTTTAATTTGAAAAAAGAAGTCTGTTAAAAAGTTTAATTGCAGAGCATTTCTATATCCGACAAAGTTACAAAGAAAAAATATTCTTTTTCAGACAAAGCTGAAACGAAAAGAGTTGGGAGACCGACCTATTCCAGACTTAAATAATTTCCAGATAGTGTCTTCTAAAAAACGATGTTTTAATAGAATCTTCAGCCAAGACTTTTATGAAAAAAGTGCATGGATTTACAGTTGTAATATAAAAAAGAACTTCAGAGTGTTCCATTAAAAAAAATGCACTGTATATATGTACATACGAGTATATAGAGCTTTAGTAAAACTGTTATCCCATCTGGATCCTAAGTAGAAAACGTATAAAATGAGTTTTTACTTTTTTTTATATCTAACAAAAATTTAAAAAATAAAGGGTGCATTTATTTATGAAACTAACCCTGTACCTAATACATAAATCAAGTAAAGTAAAAGAATGTAATCTCACTTTACAAAAACAATTTTTGTGATTACTGTCTATTCAGTTATTTTCATCAGTTCACCACCATTTCGTTACTCTTGATTTAACTTAACGTTCCAGTATTGGGAGTGGAAGTACCTAGAATGACATGCAATATGGGTTTGACCTCACCTCAAAGAAGGTCGATCATGTTACTTTCATTTCCTTTAAATAAATAAGATGGAAGTAACGAGAAGGAAACTGAACGCGAACAGTATTATAAACACCTATTGTTAAACAGTTATTTAGACAACCTTGTCACTCGTCAGTAGTTGCTAGTTATACAATAAGATACAATAAATGCTGGATTAAATTAGAAATAGGAGAAAATGAGATTTATAATTTTTAATCCTTCATTTTGGCTTTAATACCCGTTTTGGCTTCCAATATATACCGTGTGTCCCAGAATGATTTATACAAACCATAACTCCTATACTAATAAAGATATTGGAATGCAACAAAAGCGACGTCAATTTGTTGTTGGAGTGTTAGCCAGTATTGTTAATGTCGCCCACGCAGTGCCACCCCAACATTTTTTTTTTTCAGTTTATACCTCAATCGTATATTATTTATCCCAACTTATAGATCTCTTTTTTTCTCTATTGAACGTTTTTTTTTTTATATTATATTTTAAATTACTTTTTTTGGGTGTGATAAATATAATTTACTTTAAAAAGCTTAGTACGTCATAGATGTTGCCAAGCGTAATGTCAAGATGTAAGTCTTTAGTTTATGTGTATTACAAGCCCAGTCACATATGATTTGGACCACAGAAATCAATTGTAGAAATTTATATTTCTGGGTTATTGTTAATTAATGACATAAATAGCAAATATTATTGATTAGTTGCTAACACCAAATCATATTAGACTTTAGTTGATTTTGTTAAAGCTGCAACACTTTGAAATACCAATTCGAAATCTAACACTAGGTCATATTTTCTGGTCCAATACATACATATGCGACTGAGCTCGTAACTGTATGTAAACCGTTACTTTACTGTTACAAAAAAATAATCTGTTACATCTAAAAAATTATTTATATGCCTCGCCGGGCATGGATCAGCACTCAATTTTGTTCGCATTTCGATGGCCGTACTGGTACAAGTTTAGTTTCATTCCACTACGTAGATGAGGAAGTAAACCAATAATTGTAACTGTATTTAATTATTGATCAACTTATTGATTAACTGTATTTAATTATTGATTGATTTTCTTTATTTGCTCATGCAGTACCTAAAGAGCGTTAATTTATGGCAAATGTTCAAGTAAACAACATAAATAATAATCACCTTCAAAATTATCTAAACAAGCCGAGCAGTAATAAATGCGCATGCAAATAGGATCTAGAATATTGTTGAAACGCGTATTATATTATTAAAAAAAAATATGCGCGCACACACGACGATCCATACTTTGCACTTATGTTCATATGTATGTAAATAAATATTTCTGTAAATCATTCGTGTGTAGTACAAGGTGTGTACTACATACGGTACCTCTAGGGGAATACGCCACAGTATTTCAGGCAGAGGTACATGCAATTGAGCTATGCTTAAGGGAAAATATTGAAAGAGGATATAGAGGGAAAAGAATCCTCATTTACTCTGACAGTCAGACAGCCCTACAAGCTTTAGCATGTAAAAAAATAAAATCAAAACTGGTCTGGGATTGCCTAGAAACCCTCCAAGTTCTGGCAAACCATAACAAGGTAACACTTAAATGGGTACCAGGACATAAAGGGGTCGAAGGCAACGAAGAAGCAGATACCCTAGCCAGAAAGGGCTCTGCAACGACACTCATTGGACCTGAACCAATGTGTGGTATACCATAGTCCTCAGTGAGGCTCTGGCTGACTCGGTGGAAAAATAAAGAACACCAGTCTTACTAGAACCACATACCAGGACAAACAAACAGTAAATGGATGGTAAAGACACCATCAAAAGTACTGACAGACGAGATTCTGCGATTGAGTAGAAATCAGATAAGGCTTGTCACGGGACTCATAACCGGGCATTGTCACCTTAGGAAACATCTACACAGAATGGGCATATATTCAGATGAACCTATTTGTAGACTGTGTAATGAGGAGGAGGAAACATCCCGACACATTATACTAGAGTGCCCAGCACTAACACACTGGAGATACGGTCTTCTGGGAATAGAAAACCCCCAGGAGGCCTTTCCAAAGAAAAATCTTGTGAAATGGCTACTAAACCTCATAAAGGTAACAAACCTATTCACATGAAATAACGATGTAAACTGGAAATATAATAAGCCTGAAGGCTGCAGTGTTGGAGGCAAAACAAACCCCAAACCAGACACATCGGAAGGGAAAAAAAAACAAGGTGTGTAAATTAAGTAATGAGACTGGCAACGTAGCGCCCGATCTAGCAATACTGCGGAGACGGGACTTGGAAGGGCGGCAGGCTAACAACCTTCAATACAAGTTTGAACTTAGTCATTTGTTTGTTCTCTGTGACTGTTTTCGTAAACCGTTTTTTTTTCTAGTGCGTTTTAAAAATGAGTGACATTACTTTTTTGCAACGGTGTGCTATCAGGTTTTGTTTCAGACTTGGACACAGCGCAACGGATACTTTGGCAAAACACGCCTACGGAGACAATGTTTTTTTCAAGAGCCCAGGTTTTTCGATGGTTTAAGGCATTCTCAGAAGGAAGAGTGTCGATTCAAGATGAACCACGCAACGGAAGGCCTTAATCTTCAAGAACCGATGAAAATGTCGAAAGAATACGGGATCCTGCGCGTTCAGATCGTCGGTTAACAAGAATGATCGGGGAAGAGTTAAATTTGAATCACACGACTGTTCATCAGATCTTGGCTAACGAATTGGGGATGAGAAAAATCTGCACAAAAATCGTTCCAAAAAAACCTGCCGCAGGAACAAAAGGACATGAGGAGAGAAAGGTGTCTTGACTTTTTGGAATCGATTGAAAATGATCCCCATTTTATGGAACGTGTCATTACGGGTGATGAGATTTGTTTGAGGACAACCCGAAATCCATGCGCCAAAGCATGGAAAGGCACACTTCAAGCTCTCCAAGACCCAAAAAAAGCAAGAATGAGCAAGTCCAAAATCAAATGCATGGAACTTTCCCGACAAAAGGGTCAATTTTTTAAATTTGAATGCGTGTGAGACCAATCATCAAGATCAACTGGATGTTGCATCACGACAATGCGCCTTGTCTCACAGCCATTTCAGTAAACGAGTTTTTAGCCAGTAAAAGCCATTCATATGGCTCCTCAGCCTCCTTATTTACCAGACTTGAGTCGTTGTAACTTTTTTCTCTTCCCGAGATTGAAAAATCACCGCAAGGGACGTCATTTTGGGACCGTAGAAAACATTCAAATGGCTGTAACCGACTAGCTGAAAGCTATTCCAGTATATGAATTCCAGCACTGCTATGAGGAATGGAAGAATCGTTTCCAGCGCTGTGTGGCTTCCCAAGGAAGTTATGTTGAAGGAGACATCTCTGTAATCGGGCATCTCGGAATTGTAATTCTATTCGAATGAAAAAAAATTAAAAAATCGGTCTCATTACTTAATTTATTTATACACCTCGTAGTTTTGAAATGCTTAGAACATACTTAATTCAACCAAATAAAATATACAATGTGTTCCATTTAACAAAATGTATGTTTGCTTTATTCTGAGAAAACGGACGACATGAGACAATAAAAGGCTACGCCACTGGATTCTACATAAAAAAAATTCGATGTAAGTCCGTTTTTACATTTCCAATCAGATAAGAAAGGTGAGTTAGAGGGGATGTCCGAAATTTGCGTATTTTCAGTTTCACACTATATCTCAAAAATTAAAAGGGCTATAATAATTCGGTTTACTACACCTTCCGTTTCACAAAAAGCAGAACAGGAATGCGCAAACCACAATATCTTTAAAGACTACTGAGTTTTTTTTCCCGCAAAAATGTCAAAAATTGGACACTATATTTCGACCAGGCCTAAGAAACTTCGGAAAAAAATTGGCTGGTGAATGTCGCGGCCACTAGTTGGCGCTGTAAGGAAAGAAGTCCGCTTCTCCGCTACTCTTGTAGCGAAATTTGAATCGTATATGCGAATAACTTGCAGAAACAATGTTTCACTTTATTACTGCAAGTTAAAATGCTGATAACAACAAGAGTTGTTAATAAACAATTCAAGTATGTGAAAACATGTACCGGGTCGGCATTTTTTTAAATTCAGTTGTTCAAAACTGTGCTTTGAAATGAGGTTATGGTCAATGTTTACAACAGAGCGGACTATAAGCCTTGCAGCGCCATCTCGAGGATTTAGTTCCTCCCCACTTTTTAGCGAATTTAACTAGCCACGGAATGTACATTGCGAGCATAGGTAGGGAGTTTCATAGGCCTGATTTCGACGATTGTTATTTTATCACTGTATGCCAGTCTATAACGTCTGACACTTTTTTGTTTCAGAGCCTCCTTGGATTGTTAACCGCTCAACTTTTATGCAATGGTAAGTGTCTAAGTTGAATTAATAATGCTCTAGCTACTCTGAGTATTGAAAATATCGAATACGTATTTAGGAACAAATAAGCTAATGTCAAAAGTTAACGATTTGGATTTTATACAGAAATAATATTATTTGCGTTTTACATGTTATTTATATTCATTGCAAAAGCTATTTACGATCCAGTACTCGTAGGAATGACTAATAGTTCTTAATGTTCGACTGTTTTCATAAAGCGGAAAAAATAAAGGTCAGTTTAATAGTTATATTAATTATTATTAACCATTGTTAGTCAGTTGTAATTGTGATAAGAAAAATGTTTTCTCTCATATACACCAAACCCCTCCACTTACATTTTCCCAGCTCCCCCCCCCAAAAAATATAATGTGGGGGGGGGGGGGGGGGGGGGCTCGCCCTTTTTTTTTTTTTTTTTTTTTCCCCCCCCCCCCCCCCCCCTCCCCCCCCCCCCCCCCCCCCCCCCCCCCCAAAAAAAAAAAAAGAGGGCGCGGGGGGCCGGGGGGGGGGGGGGGGGGGGAGGGGGGAGAGCCCCCCAAAACCACAAACAGAAGGAGAGGGGGGGGGGGGGGGGGGGGGGGGGGGGGGGGGGGGGGGGGGGGCCCCCCCCCCCCCCCCCCCCGCGGTGTTTTGTGCGCCCAGCAGCCCCGGGGGGGGGGGCGGGGGGGGGGGTGGGGGCCGCGCGCCGCCGGGGAGACACCCCCCCCTTTTTTTTTTCCCCTCTTCCCCCCCCCCGGGGGGGGGGGGCCCCCCCGGGGGGGGGTTCCCCCCCCCCCCCCCCCCCCCTTTAAAAAACAAAAAAAAACCCCCCCCCCCGGTGTTTTCCCCCAAGGGCCCCTTTTTGGGGGGTTTTTTCAAAAAAAAAAAATTTTTACCAGAATTTTTTTCCGGGTAGAAAACAAAATTTAACAGCTGCACGTTGTTCACTTCAACTTGCCATCATAAAAAACGAAACAAGAACAAAACAGCGCTAGCAAAATCAATCACTGCAGATGAACAGAACAAGCCAGGTCGACAACACAGGCGGCACTGAACTGGCAATGAGTTGCGTTATACACGCCTAGCGGCAGAAATGCGTAATACACAAGCTCCGCCCACGGCAATGCTGTTCCGTTTTTTTGAGTACCCCCTCGTCAATATGGTTATATAAAAGCATTTTTTATTCTCACATTCGACCTTTACGTTCGTAATATTTTGTTTAAAGATAAACAAAATGATGTACATACAGTATGCAACGAAAGTCATCACACTCCCACTTTTTGAAGTTTGCTTAAATTCTGATAATTTTTGTATTACAGCATTGATTTTTTTTTGCTTCTGACAGGATTATAACTTGTGATATTCTGCGTCTAATAAGCCGAAGGGAAATCTTCAGTATACATATTTGACTGTCATTTTGAAAAAAAATTTCCTAGACATGAACAAAATCTAAAGTTGAACCAAAAATATCACGAAAATTCAAAATTCTACCATCCTTAGTATCGTTCTCGTAAAAATCACTGTTCCAGAAATTTTAATAAAACACAGAGATCTAGAGGGATATTAATCCCAAATTTTTGTTCGAGTAATGTGTGGCGCGTACAGGGCTTTTTTGAATTTTCGTGATATTTTTAGTTCAACTTTAGATTTTGTTCATGTCTAGGAATTTTTTTTTTCAAAATGACTCAGTTAGTCAAATAGATACACTGAAGATTTTTACACCCTTTAATACGAGTCCAACAACTTCGAAAGGGATTTACTATTTTCGAAGTTATTTACGTTTCTTTGAAAACATTGAAATTTTACTTTCTTAACGATATCTTTTCACACAATCGACATACCGCCTTCAACTTCGGCTTATTAGACGCAGAATATCACAAGCTATAATTCTGTCAGAAGCAAAAAAATCAATGCTGTAATACACAAAGTATCAGAATTTAAGCAAACTTCAAAAAGTGGATGTATGATGACTTTCGTTGCTTACTGTATATCTACAGACGGTACAAACTAATTACAACAAATATACATATGTATACAGTTTGTGTAAAGTCGACATCAGCCGGTTGTGAAAAAGGACAAATGCTACACTTCTCGGTCTAACAACAAGCACAGGTGGTGAGAGAGCCAGTCTTATTCCCTCTCTACCTTCGATACGTGTGCGGTTGCTTCTTATCTGTCGTTTCACTTCTGTTTGTCCTTTTTCATAACTGGCCGATGTTGGCTTTACACAGACGGTATATTACAAACATCTTGATTTGATTATTTTATCCTGGAGTGGGTACTGGAACCTTCGGCGTAGAAACAAAAAACTGGACGTTTTCCACGAAACACCGAACTACTACACTTTTCTCGACGCAATTGGCATCTTCAGGAGAAGATTAAAACTGTTCAGGAGAAGATTATTTTACACTGTAAGCGGCAAATGCTAAAGGTTTTCTTGTTACTGCTGAACACCCACTTAGCAAGTCTGAGCATTCACTGTCATATTAATTTACAAAGATTTACTATTACTTAACAAATATCAATAAAAGGCTCTACTTAGCCAAACCGTACCTGCTCCTATTACCAAGCTATCATACTCTTTAACTGTCAACTGCTTATTGCATATTACTTAATCATATTAGAATATATTAGCGTGTCTGGAAAGTAATGTAAATAAAGCATGTTTCTTTACATAGAAAAGGTATCATAGAAACGTCAGTTCAGTTCGTTTAAAGGTCCGAATAACTTTCAAACACATTACTAGGGTTGGCCGATCGTGCCACAAAAAAGCGGCGCGCGGCGGGCGAGTCATTGACTGTCATTTCGCCCGACTGCCTGGCAAACTCCAACATTATCATTAGTGTGTCGTCGGCGTCGATATTACATTAATAATAAAATGTCACACGTGCAAATACCTAAAAAACTATAGTTTATTGATAGAATGGATGAATTCGCCAGTAATTTCGAAGATTCATTTTAGCCGTCACATAAATAGTGTGAAACATACAAAAGAGGGTATGCCCTTGAGAACTCTAAACTGTTCGACTTTTAATGGTAAGTGCCTGTGATGTATCCCTGAATGTACTCGATGAACAACCATTTTGTGAGTTCTGGAACAAATACGTTCCAGAGATGCCGTTACCAGGTCGCACAACGTTACGTAACTATCTACCAACTGTACGCAGTGCCTTATAGTCCTGTAGGCAGAGATTTTTATGTGTTCTTGAAATATTAGTAGTAGGCTGAGAATTTATGTAGCATACATATGTATTTAAGAAGTTGTAGCCTATTGAATTTCCTAAATTTTAAGTCCAACCCGAAGTCTCCAAGTGCTATTGTTGACTGCTGAAGTTGAAATAGTGCTTTTTTTCACTATTTTTGTTTTATTTCGAAAGTAGGGTGACTATGATCATGAAATTTCTTGGAGTGACTGCTGTTTGTAGTATGAAGTTACAAAAAAATTCAGCTCGATCTGTTAATGACTTCGAGTAATTAACGATTGCATTTTTTTTGCCTTAATTGACAATGACGCCATTTCTTTGTTTATTGTACGATATTGACAGGATTGGGCTAGAAAAACCATAAATCTCTTCAAGTTTGCGAGACTTTTTGAGATTTTCAAAAATATTAATTTGGGCGTGTTTTATAACGTTTTCTACGCAACTACCTTTTCTAACGCGACGTACATATTATAGTCCTTCTATTTTTAATTGAAAATGATCAATACACCTGGGGAACAAAAAAAGCGGTGCAACTTTATAATTCCATGGGCGTTCATATATCTTTTATAAATTCGAAAATTGTGAAAACATTTTTCAAATCAATATAGGAGATTAAAATTAGCCTGCATACAAAACTTAATATTTGTAATATAATTTGCTATAAATAATGTTCATTTAGCCAGACAATCTCCAGCCAGAATCCTAGCCAGAAAAAAAAAAATTGTCTGTTAATAAACTAGCTGAAATACACGTCACTGGCGTCTTAAACAAGTAGAATTTGGAAAGTCGTAAATCATTTTAACGACGTCGTAAAAATTTTATGGCACAGTGGACCGAATAAGTATTTAAGGTGTATTAGATACAAAGCAAATCCAATAGTATAATGGATCGGCATTCGCTCGCGGATCGCGGCATCGCGTTGCCGGCTCTTCAAAATTTTCTTAAGTATAGTAACATACATAAAGTTGTTTTAGTTTATAATTATTTTTTCCAGCAATTTTAAACGCTTTATTTTAATGCTAACTAATAAATTTATATCTATGTATTTTTTTTATAAATATTTCCAAACTAGCTTTCTAAGAACGTCACGAACTAACAGTTTACTGAAGTATAAAGTATACTTGTATAGTGAGCTTAGCAATTTTAGAAAATATATCTGACAACCTTGCTTTTTTCTACCTATTTTCAATTTAGAATGGAAATACAGTATATTGTTTTAACGTTGCGGCTTCCAAATTCTCGGAATTGTGACAAAAAATTTTAACCCATTTTTTTTTAAAACACGTCTTGAAGCATGCTGGAGGCATGCATTTTGAACATCTGCTGCATTGATAATGATTTGTTTTTTTATTTTAATGTAACGAATTTCCTACGCTGGAGAATTTTTTTTTGTTTGGAAGAAATAGTTAAAAAATAAGCACTTTTTCACAATTCATTTTTGCCAAGGCATTTAACGAGGAAATGTAGAATAAATCCGCGCCACACTATATACGCGAGAAATACCCCGTGAAAAAAAAAACGCTCATATTTCCAACTTGAGTTTTGTTTTTCTATCAACCTCAATCGTAAATAAAGCAATGGCGGTCGGTTTGCGACCGTTAATCCCGAAAGACGACGCTGAATCCCCATTTTTTTTTTTTCGCCCCCCCTCCTAAAAAAAAAAAAAAATTTTTTTTTTTCCAAAAAAAAAAAAAAAAAAAAACCGGGTTTTTCGGACCCCCCCTCGCATTGTATTCTACGCAAAAAAATACATAGGAAACCGTCAAAACTAGACCTATATCTTCCAAGAACAGTTTTTAATGATTTTAGTTCCCTGCCTACTGGACTGTTAGTAAAGTGTATTAAAGGTGCATTAAAAAATACAGAACATAACAAAATTACAGAACAGTGCGTTATCGTTAACAGAGTCACTACAAATAGTGGACGAAGTAAATTCGTTGCTACAACCTGTAGCTGACGTAATAAATGAGCCTGTTAAAAATAAGTTCAAAAGTGTGTTAAAGAAAGGCACAGGTTTTTCCACATTTAGACCAATTTGTGATTGTGCATCTACAGATCCGTTAAGTGAGTGCAAAAAGTTTTTAATTATGACTATTACATCAGTAGATATGGAACGGTCGTTCTCAAAATATAAGAATATACAGGGTGATTCAAAAATATGGGACCAGATACTACATCAAAAATAAACCGACACATATTTTTAACAGTACTGCAGCCCTCCAAAAGGGGGTAGTACGAACAAGTTTTATTCAAATATTTTCAAAACCACCCCGATGGCTCAAATTTGGTACAGAAGTACAGTAAATAGTCCCAAACAATATGATGGGGACAATATTTGATTACCCATGGCGTTATGGAAAACATGTATTACTTAATGGCAAACACAACGTATTACTCTTTTTAAATTATTTTCTTATATAAAATGAAAAAAACTGATTGAATGGTTTTCGCATATTCACACTACATTTAAAAAATAATAAGTTTGCCAGGAAAACAATGCTATAGATGACATTTCCAAATTGACCAGTTTCTAATAAAAAACTTGAGCTGTTTTTTTTTTAATTTATTTATTTTGTGAAAAGTCGTACGTATAACATATTCATACGTATTTATAACATATAATATTTGAGAGTATAAAATAATTCAAGTACCAGGAGATTGTTAAATAGGTTACACTTATCACAATCAAGTGTATGGCGAATATTGAAAGAAAATATTTTATTTTTTCCTATCGTTTTCCTTTTGTGTAAGAGTTGCTGCCACCAGATTTTAGTAATAGGTTAAATTTTTTGTCAATGGTTTAGAAATGATTACGGATAAAAAAAACTATTTTCCCGCAAAAATTACATTCTGTGACGAAAGTTGATTTACTAGAAGAAGAATTCTGAACAAACATAATAATCATACAAGGGCAGAAGAAAATCCACATATTACACATTATGGATCAAAATGAATTTAGAATAACATTTCAAGCAACAAGTGTATGCCACCCCCATGGACACAGTAGAAGAATTAAGAAAAACACTTCTAGTCTTTCTCTTAATTCTTCGACTCGAATGTGAGAACATTAAAAACAATAGTCACATTATTATGCCGTGTGTGCGTTTTAACCCATTAACGCCCGCTGTACCCCACACGAAAAAACTTTTTTTTTTTCCCCGGGGGCCCTTTTTTTTAAAGGGGCAAAATTATACTGCGCGTTCTGTAGTCAAAACTGTTACTTTCTAATTACAACTTTGTGTGTTTTTAGTCTTGTTTTTGGTAAAATTGTTTGCCGTTTTTCTTTGGTTTTGGTTTGTTTTTCAATTCCAAGTGTTAATAAAAGGGAAAGGAAGATATTAGTATAGTTTGGTTTGGTATTCGCCATAGCGACAAGACCCCTTGGTAAGGCTGTCCCTTTGACAATGGGCTGAAAGGGTTAACATATATTTTTCCAGAAATGGAATCTAATGTACGTTCTGTTTCTACGAGCACTTTTTATGGTAGAAAATCTTTCAATTTTCTCGAAGAAGCCATAGAAGAAGTTGACATTCACCAGTGTAATGCAGACATTGTTATATTGCCACCAGATCCCGATATACTGACGGACAATGAGGAATGCGATGATGAACTGATAGATACTAATATAGTACCTGTAGATATACCAGGCAGTTTAGAAGTCCATTTTGCTCACTATGAGGATTTTGATAGCAGTGATGATGAGATATTGGCACAAAAGACAAGAAAAATGGAGAAAAATAAAACACGTCCTGATTGTGTCAGGAAGAAGCTACATTTGGGATCTTGGGAAAGAACTGAACCCAGTTATTCCACATTTATGGGATACGTAGATGATGAAATATCTACTCTTAAAAAGCGAAAATTCTCAGAAGAAATGAATGACCTAAATCCAAATGATTTTGTTGAAAAAATTGTAGAATACTATAATACTCATATTATACGCACAGCAAAATAGACACGAATTTTTTGTAACAATTGAAGAGATACGGACCTTTATTGCAATTTTCCAGACAACATCTATTCCAGGAAAGGAAAGAAGTGGTGGTGGGCGCTGTTCACTCACATGTTGAATATCTTTGTTACTAAGATGGAAGTTGTACAAAATCGCCAACGGTAACAATATGAGACAACTAGATTTTGCTAGATATTGCTAGATACCTACCTGCTTTCTGTTAGGTATAAACAAGCAAGAAGGTCTCGTTTACCTCTATCTATCATACAAGACAGCAGTGGACATTTTCCAAAAAACTTGAGAAACAACTCATATGTGCAGTATGTCACCAGAGGGTTAGATGGTCATGTAAGAAATGTTGCACGGCATTATGTGTGGAACGAAACTGTTTTGAACTATATCATACATCCCAATAGTTGTTATCTTTTTACGAATAAAAATAAATGTTTGTCATAATAACTTTGTTTTTATAGTGTTAACGCCCATTGTACTCATTTGAGTACGGCACCACATATTTTTTCAAAAACAGGTTAAAGTTAAAAAATGTAAATTTCTTCCTAAATTAAGTCTAGTAATCCTAAAACTAGCAGAATTTGAGTTTTATAAAAGGTGGTTTAGTTTTGTGCGTTAATGGGTTAATTTGAAAAAAAAAGGACTGATGCATGCGTTAGAAGTAGTCTTTATTATTAAGGTTTTGTTATTTTCCTTATTTATTTTGCTTGAGGTTTTGGTTTGTTAAATTCATTAAATAGTTTGAATAGATTATCTATTCATGAAATGAATATTCAATTATGGTTTTATTCTCAACTGAGTTATTTGCATTTATAATAGCGGGTTTTCTTATGTAAGTAACGTAAACAAGATCGGGTTTGAATCATTAATTCCGACATACTCTCATCGCGTCTTAGGCACTTAGCTATAATAACTCGCACATTCTGAATTTTCCTGTCCAACTGGATTGATTTTTTTATACAATCAGTTTTTTTTTGTTTTCTCGAAAACGGTGCATTTTTCACGTTCCAAACAAGTATACTTTTTCTGTAGATAATTGAATTAAAAAATAAAATGGTTATAAAAAAGTAACATGACATGTTTACCATTAATGCCCTATGTGGTTTAATCAAATATTGGCGTGTAAAACTTGTTCGTACCGCCCCCTTTTGAAAAGCTGCAGTACTGTTAAGAATGACCTTGGAGCGAAATAAACAATTCGTGCCGGTTTATTTTTGGTGATCTGCCATTAATTTTAGGTCCCATGTTTCTAAATCACTCTGTATTTTCACCACAGCGAACAAGACTCATAGTTATAACTACTATATAAACTTATCTGATGCTACAAAGATTTTACGAATCTTCTCCAGTTCATGACAGTACTGTTGACCAAGCTACGTCAAGCTAATTAAAAGGATAAGTTTTACCAGTGGCGGCTTGTGGGTGTGTTACATGGGTGGGCACAGGGTGTGCCAGTAGGATTACTCATTAGCTACAAATGGCGCCGCAGGCGAAAATTTTTAAAATTTTCAAGGTCATGCGTTTTACTGACACTTCAGAATTTCAATGAAAAATTCTTTTATACAAAAAATATAGACACAAGAATATTTTTTGGGATTTGGTAGCTTTTTGAAATAATATTTAGTCACGAATGTTGAGGGCTTAAATATATTAAAATAATGGGTGGCAACATGTGAAAAAAATTTGATATAGGTATCTTACCGTTATTTGTAGACGAAATCAGCTCGCCTGTCCTTATTGTTCACAAAAATGTTAATCGCCTTTTCATTAAAGTCCCGGATTTGTTTCACAAAATTTAATACAATTAATTATTTGGTTTAAAATATGTCTGTTTTTATCCACATTTTCATTGTGACGTCTTATATTTTCACGATAAGCACTATCAAGCTGTTGCCTTATGTCTATCTTTCCCAACACATTAAAATGTAAGATATTATATAAATGTTTTTCATTGTAGCTAGCATGTTTCTTAGCTCGTTCATTTAAATGTTGTAAATCACTCACCCCTTCTTGAGTCCATGCACTTCGGTTGCCACCCATCACTAAACAAATAAAACAAAACAGTTTGTTTCTTTTAGGACGCCCACATAACCACTTAAATCTGTCGTAGACACTACTATTAAAAATTCGTGAATAATTTCGCGATTTTCCTACGTCTGTTTTGGAAATAATCAAATGTGGTATCGGCCTTCCTAACTGTTTAATTTCCGTTCGGATCTCGTATGTAATATCTTTATTAGTCAATAAAAAAGTCCACCGAATTCATTTTGAAACGTTTCACAATCAAAAACAGTAAAAACACACTTCTCAGCGAAGAAAATATACAATAAAACTAAAAAAAGGTCACTCAACAAGTGTGACCCGTTCAGCTGATTTTCGAACGATTTAACGACGTCTGTCTGCTGCAATCGTCTCCAAACTTTACCAGTCACCTAAAAAGCCCGATTAAAAACGAGGGCCTCGCCCACGCGCGCAAAATGCGAGGAATTCAGATTACGGTGGCTCGGTGCTCGATCGATAGTATGTCATATAAGTGTGATAAAAATCATTATTTGTGGTATAAAAGGAATACTAATTAGAATAAGGACAGTTTGTCGTATACAATTAATTGATATTATTGTAACAGTAATTTATAGTAAATTAACACAAAAGAAATATTTGAATCTATCTATTGAATATCTATTGAAATTTGGGCTGGGCATGTGCCCCTGTGCCCTTTATCACCAGCCGCCACTGATTTTTACATACATACTATATGGTTATAAATTGTAAATTTATATATTTAATATTAGTTACTTTATTACATGTATTATATTATGATGCGTTTTTAGATTTCGGCCACGTCTACACATTACAAAGGGGCAACATTTCTTTAAGAAATACAGTGCTGCTTTTCGATATATATTTTTTTTGCTAGATTAGTCGCTTTTTTTATAGAATAAGTAAAATAGTATGCGAAATTTACAATTACTTTGTAAATCGTCGCAAAATGTGGAATTAAATGAAAATTGGCTTCCACAAAAATATAAAGCCACTTTATTGACAATTACAAATTAAACAATTGGATTTTACATTGTTTTTGACATTATTTTGATTGCTTCTCCGGTCCTTTTCATCTTTTAAGAATAAAAAAAATACGGTGAAACTACGCCCTCTAGGAGCAACGTCAAAATAAGCTTAATATTCGTAATTCTCGCATCAAAAAACATAAATTTGCCAATTTTCAGATTTATACTATCAAAACTTTTTCAATTATTGAGAAATTTCAAAATAAAATTTAAACTTTGAACATGCTGTATCTCTTAAACCAGCGAGCGACATTAGTATAAGGCATGTTGAGCTCAATCATAATATTTTGGTGTTTAGTATCTACAGTTTAGTGTTGGCCCATTCTTTCTCACCCTGTATAATGAGATGGATTGAAAATATCCCTGAAATCGTATGTAAACTACCCAAATAGGCAAATGGTGATGGGCTAGTGACCAACGGCTTTTTTTCTGATGTGATTCATCTATGGCTAATTTCTGTTTGTGTTCGTTTATACGGTAACATTAAAAAATATGGCTGCCGAGTCTTGCCACAAAATATGTGAAACATGGTTAGAAACACGTCACATTTTACGTCATTCTATTATACTTGTAATATGTAGTTTACGTAATACGAATTGGTAAAAAAAACTGTATCTGGTAGTACTTCGGCACCGCTAAGATTGTTTAGCAACCAACCAAAGTTGTAAAATGTCAGGAAATCAGTCACAAATATATTGGTGAATTTTAAGTGGGTTATTGTGTACGGTTTTATACCTACTATATGCCTTCCCCTATTCAATTAACCTTAAAATCCACTTAGCTCCATATCTGATTATGGAAAACGGATATACGTACAGTGCCGGTCAAAAATATAAACACAGTAGGGTATGCAAAAAGAAGCTTTAATTATTGAACAAACCATCTTAACCAGAATACATAAGATTAATATATCAGTAAGCTTAGTGCATACACACATACTATCAACATGTAATTAAATAAAAAAATAAATAAAACAAAGCCCTCTGTTATCTGTAATCAAAGAAAATGTGTCAGCTCAGAAAAGACTATTCAATTAAGACAGATTAATACTTGGTTGGCTAGCCTTTTTTTTAAGCACATCTCTTAAACACTTTGGCATTGAGTGTAGTAGTGCTAAAGGAAACTGTGATTTAATTTTGTGTCACTGCTCTTACAGTTTTTATTTCAGCTCAGCCTTATTCTGAATCGCATGTTGTCGGATTCGTCTCTCCAGTCCTCTCCAGACATGTTCAATAGAATTTAAATCCGATGACTGAGACAATGAGTCTAGTACATATGGAACGTTGATAATAATTAATCATTATTCAATATTCCATCCAATATTCAACATATTTTCAACAAAAACAAGTGTACCGACGCCGTTTGCTGCCGTACAAGCCCAAATTTGAATACTACCACCCCCATGTTTGCCTGTAAGTATTAAAATTTTACATCCATTTTCCTCTTTGGTTTTTTACAAACTAATACTCTCTCATCTGTGCGGAAAATATTAAATTTACGTTCATTACAGCATAAGGCTTTGTCCCACATTTCAGTATAGTGATGTGATGAGAAGGTATTAATTTGTAGAAAACCAAACAGTAAAATGAATGTAAAAAAATTTAATACTTACAGGCAAACATGGGGGGTGGTAGAAAACCATATTATAAACAACTCCATATTATTTTATTTATAGTTCTTCCAAACGTTTAATAGACCACTAACCGTACAACAAACTGTATATTAGATATACCTTATACACGGTGGAGACTTTAACTGGAATATATTCGCTAGCGGGGTGGTGAATGATTTTTCAAAAATTTCCCGAGACACGTCAACTTTTAAATGTATTTACCTACATTTTGCAAGTAATATGAAAAATATAGCCCTTCAGGGGTGGCTGAAACCACCCTCGACATGATTTTTTCAAATGCAATCCTATGGCTTGTGACCCCTCATTGTAAAGCTGGTGGAAAGAGGAATCCAACGCACTGATCAAATTTTAATTTTTAGTATGCTTGTAGGGTTGCATACAATTAAAACAATTTAAAAATAAAATTTATTTTCAACGTAACAATTGTTCAAAATGTGCACCATTCACTTGTTGGCAGCATCCCAGTCTGTGGTAGGTTTCGTCCCTTTCATTATGCAACATTTGCGGTGTTATTTTTCCGATTTCCTCTCTTATCCTTTCCTGCAGATCTGCTATGTTATTGGGTTTCTGAATGTAAACCCTACTTTTAAGATGTCCCCACAAAAAGAAATCCAGTGGTGTAAGATCTGGAGATCTTGCTGGCCACTCAATATTACCCTCGCCTCCCAATCCACCTACCGGGAAAAATTCTGTCCAGATACTGACGAACAATGGCAGCATAGTGTGGTGGGGCCCCATCTTGCTGAAACCATAACCTCTCGTCGGTCAAGGTAGGGTTTAAGGGGTTTGGAAATAAATGATATAGCACTGGGATTAGTTTGTGCTAGAGTAAACGCAAGTATCTTGCTCCATTAAGAGTGTCATCAAAGAAAAATGGTCCTACAATTCTATCTTGTATTATTCCGGCCCACACATTAGTTTTCTGTGGGCGCTGAGTATGAAGTTCCCCTCATCCAATGGGGGTTCTCTTCAGCCCAGTAACGACAATTTTGACGATTTACGTGCCCATTTAATGTAAAAGTAGCCTCGTCAGAGAAAACTATCCACTCTAAAGATAACTAGTTTTGATCAATACAAGTCATCAATAAATCGCAAAATTCCACTCGTCGATATGGATCATCTTCAAGTAGCTCTTGAACAGCTTGCATTTTATATGGGCGTTTTTTCTCATATTTAAGTATTTTTAAAACTGTTTTGTGATTAAGATTACTATCACGGGCCAGTTGACGGGCTGGAGTGATTGGATTTTCTTCTAGAGCAAGCAACAAATTCAACTTCGTGTCGTCATCAACAACAGCCTGCCTCTTACTCGGTACTTTCCTGACATGACCCATCTCTCTCATATTGTGCCTCAATTTTACTAATGGTACCTTGATTTAGTGGTGGCAAGTCAGGATGCGTTTCTCGAAACAAGCGAACAACTTCGCATTGAGTTCGCGCCCCATCACCATATCCAATCATCATCAAAATTTCGATTTTTAGTGATTCAGTTAAATAAGACATTTTCACCAATTTGAAATAACACTTCGTTTCAAACTCTGAATACAGCATACAAACTAAATTACTCTTTGCGGCCGTGTAAAACACTAGCAAAAAATTACAAATATCAGTTGTGGGGACATATGAAAAGTAAGGTTTACATTCCAAAACTAAACAACACACATTTTGAGTACGAAATTGTTGCGTTAAAAATAAATTAAACTATAAAATTACGTTTTAATTGTATGCAACCCTACAAACATACTAAAAATTAAACATACTAAATTTGATCAGTGCGTTGGATTCCTCTTTCCACCAGCTTTACAATGAGGGGTCACAAGCCATAGGGTTGCATTTGAAAAAAATCATGTCGAGGGTGGTTTCAGCCACCCCTGAAGGGCTATATTTTTCACATTACTTGCAAAATGTAGGTAAATACTTTTAAAAGTTGACGTGTCTCGGGAATTTTTTGAAAAATCATTCACCACCCCTCTAGCGAATATATTCCAGTTAAAGTCTCCACCGTGTATATTACAAAAACATCGCTCTTTATTATTATGCTTGGAATACCACAGACGGAAGCTGTAACGTACCGGGCGTCAATGACACCATATATCAGCCTGTTGTTTTCTATTTGTGGGAGGAAAATTTTAAAATTTGTGAGATGACACTAGTATGGTTATTTCAACGTATGTATATGAAATTTGAATAACACTTCCGATATAACCGGAATTTAATAGTAATTCGATTTTTTATATCTCAATTCTCAATCTCAAAACTTAAGTATGTCACTGTTTTTTGGAAGATACTGTATATTTCAAGCTAACTTCAAGTTAGGACTTTTTAACGATAATTTTGACAAAATTTCATGTCAATGTTTCTATTAACATGAATAGAGAATTTATGGTGAATTACTATATAGGGAATTTAGGTATTAGTGGGGGAATTTCATAGTATTACTGATAAAACAGGAATTGGTGTATAACATTTTGGTCAGCGGTATACCCCTTGGATGTTTCTGTGTCTCGAAAACCATAAATTTTATTACGACCCAATCTACAAATAATACGTACAGCTAAGCCAGATAAAATTCAAACATTTTTACCCAAAATGCTTTTATGAATAAAATCAGTAATACTAATCAGTAGGGTTCGTAACGTGTGCTGTAACGCAGGGCCGGACTCCGTCATGTTATTGACGGAAGATGACATATGAGAGATCAAAAATACAGGAGTAAAAATGTGTAAATAATGTATGTATTCTATTTCCATTCTAAATTGAAAATAGGTAGAAAATAGCAAGGTTGTCAGATATATTTTCTAAAAATTGCTAAGCTCACTATACAAGTATACTTCATACTTCAGTAAACTGTTAGTTCGTGACGTTCTTAGAAAGCTAGTTTGGAAATATTTAAAAAAAATACATGATATAAATTTATTAGTTAGCATTAAAATAAAGCGTTTAAAATTGCTGGAAAAAATAATCATAAATTAAAACAACTTTATGTATATTACTATACTTAAGAAAATTTTGAAGAGCTGGCAACGCCTGAGCTGCCGGCAGCCGCGAATGCACCAGCAAATGCCGACCATATGTACTATAGGATTGCTTTATATGTAATACATCCAAATACTTATTCGGTCCACAAAATTTTTACGACGTCGTTAAAATGATTTACGACTAGAAATTCTACTTGTTTAAGGCGCCAGTGACGTGTATTTCAGCTAGGTTTATTAACACAGACAATTTTTTGAGATTGTCTGGCTAAATGAGCATTATTTACAGCAAATTATATTACAAATATTAAGAGTTTTGTATGTAGGCTAATTTTAATCTCCTATATTGATTTAAATGAAAACAATTATTTCACAATTATTTTAAAATGAATTTACTCTAAATCCAATATGGCGGACCGCTCAAGATGGCGGACTAGTTATTTATCGTGCACTCCCATGATATGGGTATCAAATGAAAGGGTTTGCTGAGAAGAAATAAGAAAACAAAATGAATTTACTCTAAATCCAATATGGCGGACCGCTCAAGATGGCGGACTAGTTATTTATCGTGCACTCCCATGATATGGGTATCAACTGAAAGGGTTTGCTGAGAAGAAATAAGAAAATAAAATATATTTACTCTAAATCCAATATGGCGCACCGCTCAAGATGGTGGACTAGTTATTTATCGTGCACTCCCATGATATGGGTATCAACTGAAAGGGTTTGCTGAGAAGAAATAAGAAAATAAAATGAATTTACTCTAAATCCAATATGGCGGACCGCTCAAAATGGCGGACTAGTTATTTTTTATGCACTCCCATGATATGGGTATCAAATGAAAGGGTTTGCTGAGAAGAAATATGAAAATACAATGAATTTACTCTAAATCCAATATGGCGGACCGCTCAAGATGGCGGCCTAGTTAGTTTTTGCGCACTCCCATGATATGGAATCAAATGAAAGGGTTTGCTGAGAAGAAATAAGAAAATAAAATGAATTTACTCTAAATCCAATATGACAGACCGCCCAAGATAGCGGACTAGTTTTTTTTCGTGCACTCCCATGATATGGGCATCAAATGAAAGGGTTTGCTGAGAATACGAAAAAAATAATAAAATGACTACTATAATTCCAATATGGCGGACCGCCCAAGATGGCGGACTAGTTATTTTTAAGCACTTCCATAATGTGGGTATCAAATGAAACGGTGTGCTAAGAAGAATACGAATTAACAGACGTATGCGTTCAACCCTCCGAAGAGATGATGTACTACTGTCCGGATAAACAGTAAGAGTTAGCGGGGTCGTGTCTTAACTAATATATACCCTAGGGAAATTCTAACGGCGGTGAAAAAAAATCAAAATGGCGAAAAACAAGATGGCCACCATAATAATTTTAAAGTTATAACTTGGTATGGGTTAGGGATAGTATGAACAGGTTGAGAAACATTTAGATACAAAAACACGACGATAACTAAAAAATAAAAAATAAATTAATAATAAAAACAAGCTTTTATTTAAATGCTCTAAAAAAGAAGAAAACAAACTTTAAATTGAATCAAACCCATCAATTTATTACATTACACAATTTATATGATATAAAAGTTTGTCACGAGATTTACTTGTATAGATAAACAAGAATGTAATAATTATGTAACTTGATCTTGACATACGAAAATCTAAAAAATAATGTATTTTATAAAATAGGTAAATACATCTACACAAGTAAATCTCGTGACAAGCTTTTATATCATATAAATTGTGTTTGATTCGATTTAAAGTTTATTTTCTTCTTTTTAGAGCATTTATAAAAGCTTGTTTTAAAAAATAATTTATTAATTTATTACATCTGCAGAGGACAATGTACGTGTTACTAATTCTCTACTTTTAGCCGTTGTTTACAAAACCCGTTTACTAGCTATCAATACTGGGGGTGAAATATCTGAAACACCTAAAATTCCTATCAGAACGTTAACAACGTTATAACCGCAAAAATATATTGTTTCGTCAACTGTTAGCCACAGGAATTTATTGCTTATGTCTTCTTTGATATTTCCCATGACACTTTGATATGTCTTCTGTATGACACTGAAAAATCGGATACATATTTGGCAAAAAAACGTAAAATAAATATTGTCGACTACGTTCCACGAAAAGCTACATTTGCAAAACATTATGCACAAATCAATCCAAAATTCCTCTTTTTTTAACAATGCCAGTAATATTTTGTTTATGGATATTCAAATCTAAATGTCTTTCACACTCTCGACGAACACGAAATATATATATCGACGATTGCAAGGAATAAATAAAATATGTGGTCCGTCTATTTTAAAATCGTCGTAATTTTAAATAATATGTTTCAGTATATTATAAATAGTAACGACGCCATTATTGCAGAAATCCTCACAAAATCTTACCTGATTTTGTTCGTGATTATGTAAATTATGTACAATGTATGATTATGTAAATGCAGTATACGAACTCACGAGTGACACTCGCGACAAAAAATTGTTTTCAGTGCGGCGGTCAACCCGTTTACACCTACGGCAGGTGGTAAACTAAAAGGACAACTGTCATTATTGGGATAGCTCGCTGTCTTACGGGGAAATTCTATTACGGCGTCCTGGGTTCTCGCATAGGATGTGCTGGAGTTCAGTGCGCATGGTACGCACGGTCAGTGGCGTGGGTATACAGGGGCAAAAAAATATGCGCTTAAAAAAATACGGTTTATACTTTATTTATCTTAGAGTTGTATAGTGCCGGCTTTGCGTGCATAGTTACTTTTCCAGACCCTACTAATCACTAATCAATAATAATGTAATACATATATGGAACATGAGACCCTACTTTGCGTAACTACTCCTTGAAGAACTAATTGTTCTATCAAGAGCTTTATTGTCGGTAGCTCTATTATAAAACCTACTACAGTTATTACATTACATTACATTAAATTTCCAATTTAGTAGGTACTTGCCTATGTGGTGCGTGCCACAAGACAACTGATTGTTATTTTTACTCGATCATACGTGTGTAAAAATTGGTTAAAGCCGAATTAAACAGTAGTCAAATTAAACAAAATTTACAAGTCTTTTATTAGTTTTTTAAGTAGTTATGTTTAAAATAAACTACTTAATAAAGGACAAAACTTTCATGCTCACATGGTAATAAAATTAACCATATAATTTTATCACGGCGAAAGTTATTACTTTTTTAGGGGGTTAGGAGAAATTTCATTTTTTTTTTCTTAAAATTGAAACATCGAAAACTGTTCATTTTAGGGATAGGTAATGGTTATTAAAGTAACCTTAAATATGGCATAAAAAATATAGCGTGCAATTTAAAATAACGAACTTAGTATTCACTTCCCTATCCCCAGAAGTGACAGAACGTCGCCATTATTTTAAATGGGTCGAGCATCCCTGAAAACTCCCAGATACAAATTTTCAGCCCCTTATCATTTATCAAAACGTTTAATAGGCCACTCACCGCGAAGCATCGCGTATTTTCTATAATAGGTACATAGATGCATATACACGGTGTCAATTTGAAAACTAACAGCATTTAATATTGCCTAAACTAATGACAGTATAAAAATTTGGCGAAACACGTCAATTTACATATCAAGGGGGACAACTTTTGAGGCATTTGTTGTCATACTACTTTCAACCCCTGAACCCTAAGGCACCTACCCCTAAAATTTTAAATGGCAACCCCCATTTCTTTTGCCATTTTTGAGTTTCTTGTACAATTCTAGATAAATTCCATTTTTTTGTCAAAATTGAAGTACTTAACCTCACGAATGTGTGAAATGTATTTATTTTCTAAATTGACATAATGCAACTTTTAAAAGAGGTTACATTCACTGACCCGTCATGTCAGTCACATCCATTCATTTAAAAATATTTGTTGAAAAACTAGGTACCAAACTCTTTCGTTTATTTACATTTCACCGCTACAAAACATGAAATAATTTAAATTTTTTGGCCGTCCTCGAACCTCGTGGTGAACTAAATGGTGAAATTTATGCCGAAATGTTAGACAGAGCTATAGAGCTTCTTATAATTCATGAGGTGGAAAATCAAAGAGACATGAGGTGGAAAATCAAACAGGATGGAGCACCTCCTCGTTATGTACGCCCAGTAAGAGAGTGGTTGGATAATCATTATCCGGAGCAGTGGATTGGTAGGAGAGGAACCATTGAATGGCCACCTAGGTCACCAGATCTGACACCTCTCGATTTCTTCCTATGGGGTCGCTTGAAATCAGTTGTATTCAAAACTCAACCAGATTCAATTGAACAACTGCAGCAAAGAATTGTACAAGAACGTAGGGCTATTTTACCTGAAACTCTTCAACACGTCCGCAAACAGTTTGAATATCGGCTGTACTTGTGCTTAGAAAACAATGGAACCCATTTTGAACAATTAATAAAGTAATTATAAAGGTAAGAATTTGAGTATTTCATTGTAATACTTTTAAATGTTGCATTATTTCAATTTAGAAATTAAATACATTCCACACATTCATGAGGTTAATTACCTCAATTTTGACGAAAAAGAAATATGGAACTTATCTAGAATTGTACAAGAAACTCAAAAAATGACAAAAGAAATAGGGGTTGCCATTTAAAATTTTAGGGGTAGGTGCCCTGGGGGTTAGGGGGTTGAAAGTAATACAACAAATGCCTCAAAAGTTGTCCCCCTTGATATGTGAATTGACGTGTTTCGCCAAATTTTGATACTGTCATTAGTTTAAGCAATATTAAATGATGTTCGTTTTCAAATTGACACGACACCGTATATATGTATGTTGTCAACTGACAGATTGTACAAATATGTAGATAACGAAGACCCGACGCACGTCATACATCGTTACTCATTATTTTCATTGTTTCTTGTTTATATATTATAAATAAATTCCTATAACCTATGTTTAGTGTAAACGAACATCTTTAAAACCTCACTATCACAATATAATATCAAAAAAATCATAATGTTGTCGGTACCTCAACTAAAATGTTTGAAAGGTTTTGTAACCGAGACTGTCACTTTTATTTTTACGACTCGATAAGTTGATACGATTGTTATAAAGGCTATATACCCAGCGGTTATTTTGCCAATTTATTTAAAAAAAACCGGCTAGGCCCTGGCAGAACCCACGATGCATTATTAATAAGAACACAAACAAATAAATCTTAAATAAAAAGAATTCATCAGTTATTTTTAGGAAAGAGGTAATGGTTGGAAATACACACACAGAAATACATATGTATATGGATGTTACATTATTTCAAGAAAACCCACAATCAGCTAACTAAATGATAATAATACAATTTATTGAACAACCGCATACAATATTAAGCAACAACGTAAATGAACATACACAAAGAATCCTCTTTTTCGTTGTGACCCCGAAATGCCAATTTAAAAGCCCCTCAAAATTTGACGGTCAGTACAGTATTACAAAAACCCTAAATAATTATTTAAAGTACATATTGACTCTTTCTTCTTATTTATATATTCATATTGAGTGTATATGCAAGCTGTCCAGCTGCAGTCGAAAATTGAGACGTTGCACGTTTCACTACCCCCGGTCAAAAATTGAAGCGTCGTCGTATTGAGACGTTCCTTAGCTCGAAATCTTCCTTAGGTCATACACTTTCAGATGCACAGTGGTCTTTTTTCGTAAATCAAATATGGTGGCCGTGTAGAGCAACATATTGGAGGAAGGATTGAAAAATCACTTCAGCAAATCTTTTCAGCAAGGCAAGACAACTTGCCTCGCAAAGTCTCATTCCTCACTGAGCATTGAACTTGGATATTCCTAAATTTTATATTTTTTGGCTCAAATGATGTAGATTTATTTTTGTTTAGGATGTTTTTCTAATACCACGACCAAATACGAAGCAAAGAAAGCAAACTGCAGGTAGTACATACTTTTACTGCAGCCACAAATCCGATCATTGTCATACATTTCCATTTTCAGTATTTAAGCCTCTAGATTTAACTTTGTAAAGTGGCGTAAATTAATTTCCAGTTATGATTTTACCCGACTTTCTGATTTTTTGCTGAACTCAAATGTGTGTGGTGAGATTTAAAAAAAATATACATTAAATGTATATATGTATAGTCCTTCTATTTTTAATTGAAAATGATAAATACGCCTGGGGAACAAAAAAAGCGGTGCAATATATGCATATATCAATATGTGCATATCTTTTATAAATTCGAAAATTGTGAAATAATTTTTTTTCATTCAAATCAATATAGAAGATTAAAATTAGCCTGCATACAAAACTCTTAATGTTTTGTAATATAATTTGCTGTAAATAATGCTCATTTAGCCAGACAGTGTCAAAAAATTGTCTGTTTTAAAAAACCTAGCTGAAGTACACGTCACTGGCGTCTTAAACAAGTCAGAATTCCAAATATCGTAAATCATTTTAACGACGTCGTAAAAATTTTATGGCACAGTGGACCGAAGAAGTATTAACAATGTATAAAATGCAAAGTAGTCTAATAGTCTCGTTGACCGGTGTTAACGCCAGTGGTTTACTCTGTGCCGCCAGCCGCCGTTGCCGGCTCTTCAAAATTTTCTTAAGTGTAGTAATATACATAAAGTTGTTTGAATTTATAATTATTTTTTCCGGCAATTTTAAACGCTTTATTTTAATGCTAACTAATAAATTTATATCTATGTATTTTTTTTTTTTAATATTTCCAAACTAGCTTTCTAAGAACGTCACGAACTAACAGTTTACTGAAGTATGAAGTATACTTGTATAGTGAGCTTAGCAATTTTAGAAAATATATCTGAGAACCTTGCTTTTTTCTACCTATTTTCAATTGAGAATGGAAATAGAATATGTATAACTAGGTTTGTTCCCGTAGCGTATTATAAACTCGTTAGAACTTTCAGAACATGCGCAGTATAAAATAATCGTTTCAGCAAAGCAAAATTCTAAACATTTAGTTCATGCTCGGTGTTCCAATAGCGTTACTAGACTTGAAATATGTTTGTAAAAAAATTATTGTTCGAAGCATGCACGATTAGGGCCCACCGCAGACGACCGAGTATCGGTCACCTACAATTTTGTCGGTATGAATGAAACGTATACGTTTAAATGAGACACTGCAGACGACAGACTAAAAAGATGGCCTGACTAAAAAATAGGAACTTGTTCCATTTTTGTCAACGACTCGATTGTCTGTGACTCGTCGGTAACAAATGCACTCTTATAAGGGAACGCACACGAACTACAATTTAGTCGGCGCTGGGCGAAATACAACGCGTGGTCAGTAGCGTACCACATAGTCATAATCTGGTGTTGGATACAAGATCATCAAATAGTATATGAAACTTTCATTTCAATAAACTGTGGGTGGGTAAATAAAACATCGTAAAAAATACTATTTCTTCTTTTTCTACGTTTTAGTAATAATGCAACGCACATTAATCTTTGCACATGCATCGCCCCCGTCCATGGTCTATCTAAACGCGCCACCGACTATCTATACGTGTGCGAGTAATTTCCGATTTCTCACCTACTGTTGGTCGGTCTGCGGTGTCTTCCCTACAAAATAGTCGCTGACCGACTGCATGTGTGTGCGGTGGGTCTAGTACTTACTTATTTGTTCATAGAACTTATGTACACTTCTAGGCTCTATCCGCAGAAATACATACATACCTGTATAACTATTTCAGAGTTTTGTTGATAGATAAATAAGTTAACCATATGTAGGTCATTTTAGGTGTACAGTTCTGGGAGACACAGCGAGGGCTTTTTAAAAATACTTATTTCTTTATATTTTTACTTTTAAAACTTGATAGGTTGCAAAATTAAGAAAAGCACCCTCCTTCAAATTAGGGAGGAATCATTTCCTTAATTTCACATAGCACTCAAGATTTAAAAGTTAAAATAATAATTTCATCTCTGATACTTGATGTTTTCAGTTATAAAATTATATTTTCATTAGAAAAAAAAATTAAAAATGAGAAACACGAACATTTATTAACAAGACATAACAATATAACATTATATAATATAATGTAATAGTAGTAATATAATAATAATAGAACATACCAATAACATGAGATACTATAGTATAAAGCAGTCAGGTTCTTTCCCTTTGACCTGTCCAGCACGGGTGACCCTACCAGTAGCATTGCATGCTACGGTTGGCTTAGCTCGTAGAATCATTGGAACACGCAAGCCACTTCATCCACCTAAAATTTAGGTTTCGTCAAGATGGTGATACCGCGAGGTGGAAAAAATTGGGCTGTTATACTTATGGTAACACGTAATACATAAAACTAGTCAGAGTCTAAGAAATCAGTGGCTACAAAATGATCGTGACAAATACGGAAGGAATTACAATGTTCTTGATCTATTTTACATATATTTTTCCTAACATTACATGTCTCTACGTCGCTAGGGAATTTATAAAATTTTACATTTTTATACCCTTTTTCGATATTAACAAAATATGAATTTTTATAAGACGGGTATTTACAGTCTACCGATAGTAGAAGAAGCTGTAATTAAATTTGACATTTTAAATACAATAGCTGCTGCTCTACACCTAACTTAATAAATAGCAACACTATATTTTTTCAGAATGATTAAGGATACTAACTTTCACTTTAATTACAGCAATATATAAATATTTAAAAGAAAAGCAGGCTTAGTACAGATGTAAAACATTTTTAATTATATGCAAAAAAAAACTGACCTGCTGTTTACATGTTGTGTGTTTTGATAACGTAAAAGTACGTCGCCACTACAAAAGTAGTTTTAGTTAATATTTATCTCAAGTAAAATAAATTAATAATAAAAAAAATTAAAAACAAGCTTTTATTTAAATGCTCTAAAACTGAAATAAAAGATGAAATAAAGAAAAATAAACTTTAAATTGAAACAAACCCATCAATTTATTACATTACACAATTTATATGATATAAAAGCTTGTCACGAGATGTATTTGTATGGATGTATTTACCTATTTTATAAAATACACACTTTTTTTCTTAGATTTTCTTACTGTATGTCAAGATCAAGTTACATAATTATTACTTTCTTGTTTATCTACACAAGAAAATCTCGTGACAAGCTTTTATGTCATATAAATTGTGTAATGTAATAAATTGATGGGTTTGATTCAATGTAAAGTTTATTTTCTTCTTTTTAGAGCATTTAAATAAAAGCTTGTTTTTAATTTTTTTATCATTAATTCATTATTAATTTTTTAGTTATCGTCGTGTTTTTGTATCTAAATGTTTCTCAACCTGTTCATACTATCCCTATACCACGTTATAACTTTAAAATTGGTATGGTGGCCATCTTGTTTTTCGCCATTTTGAATTTTTTTCACCGCCGCTAGAATCTGCCTAGGGTATAGGTTGATATTAGTTAAGACACGACCCCGCTAAGTCTTACTGTTTAGCCGTTTACTGTAAATGTCGGTCGGCTATCATTACAATTTTAGATGAACAAAATTAGGTTCATGTTGCCGACTACATATTGGCACGTGTAGGTCAGTGATCAGTAGAGCCCGACGCAACGGTCGGCAACACAGGTTGGACCTCATAATACCATTTAACGGATAATAAAAGCAGCTAAATTGTTACAATGGTTCATGCAAAACTTACCCTCTTAACGAGCTGGAACCTCCCAAACTGGATAAGATCCGTAAAAACTTGTCAGCATCAGGTACCGCTGGCGATGGTTGTCTCCTTAAGTCATGTTCGCCAGTTCGCCGAACTATTTCCGCCGAAATATTTTTATATTTTTCGCGCTCGGGGCGTTACCTATTACGCAAGTCTGAGCGCGCTCCAAGCGTTGCGCGACAATGTTTAAAACAATATAACTTTTTTTTCGATTGCGGGCCATTTTTTTCTCAACGGAATATTTAAAGTATAAAATGCTGCCTTCATATGTGGTATTTTTTGAGTGAAAAGGAGGTGACGAAGACATTTTTTTTCCAATTTGTCATAAACAATTGTATAACAAATTGACTTAAATTAAATATTTTTTATTGAAAAAAAATACACGATCGAAAAGTAATCTGTGGCAATTACATTTACGTTTATATCGTAAATATTAGTTAATTAGATCGTCCGTAATGAACATTTTGAAAAAAAAAATGACAAAAAACCTCAATTGTTTATATCTGTAACATTTTTTTTTTTGCAAAATCCAACTGGATTTTCGTTTGCACTGTCAACAGCTAAGGTAAAAATGCAAAGACGATTAAATTTGAATTTTCACGTAATTCAGGTGATACGTTTGAGAAATTCTGACCCATTATGAAAATGACCTTTCGACATCTGCCGTACATCGGCTATTCGCATACTTAAAATAGTGCTTGAATGCACTTAAGGGTTCTGAAGATGTACCGTCACAAATGTGTTTCATTCTGGTGAAACCGGCGTATTTCTGTAGGACACTTGTGATCTCTTAACTTTGCTATTAGTGCATCTACATCTGGGAAACATTGTTTAATAGTTTCGGCCACAAGTAGGGATTGCAATCCGGAAAACCGGATCCGGTAATCTGGCGGATCCGGCATCATAAGACATCTATCGGATCCGGCACCAATTTGCTGGATCCGGTAAATTAAAAAAAATATATGAAACATGAATTTGTTGACAATAAAACCGACTAGTGTACGAGTGGAAGCAGAAAGTGCCTTTGCTCTGTAAGAAGTCGACTGAAAGATGATAAAATTAACACTATTTGTTTTCTAAGATAATTTTTTTCAAAACCAAGTGATTTTTTTATGATTGTTTTTCTTAAAATAATAATTTAAAGTAAGTATGTTAAAAAATAAGTTTATCCACTCATTATTGTGACAATTGTGCCATTGATTAAACAGATTTTTGGTGACTGCCATAATTATAGGAATGAAACTGCCTGGCGTCCCTAAATTACTTAATTATTGTGATCTCAGTTGATAAGCTTGATTTTAGTTAGAATTAATATAAGTTACTTATAACGAGCCATCCAAAAAAAAGTCATCAAAGTTGGACGAGCAAAAAAAGACGTATTTCTATTTTTAATCTTATAACCTTATTGAATTGTCAAGGGTGTGTTACATTATGTGACAGTCATTAGTTATTTTACAATTCTGACAGCTATTTGTCAAATATTTGACAACAACAAAGTTCCATTTTGAGCTTCAACATAACCGCTATTTCCATATCTCTTGTTCAGAGCCAGATTTGACATTTTTTTATGGATTCATAATGTAATGTAAGTTACATTACAAGATATCATTGATGTTGTTATTTGTGAAATCTAGTAAGTGAAACTGAACTTAACCGCCCGTCATTTCTAATTATTACTAAACTAATATAACAATTACCATCTAACTAGTTACACTATATCTACTAAATTTTTATTGCTGATTCATACGTAAATGTTGATTAATTATAACAGTGTAAATAAAGTTGATGTCATAAGAAATAAACTTTTTTTTATATATATACTTTGTAATACATTCACTTGATCATCTTTTATACAGTTGATTTTGGAATAAAAAATCAAAATGATTTTGATGGAACCAATACGGCCGGATCCGGCCGGATCGATGGAAATTCGGCCGGATCCGACCTGATTGAAATTGGTGCCAGATTGCAATCCCTAGCCACAAGATGTAGCACATGCACTTGACATGTAAGATGTGTAATGTTACATCCGTGTTCTTGAAGAGAACGGCCTACCTCACACATTGTCGCGGCACCATCAGTCACGAACATTAACACTTGAATTTTTGACAATTTTTGTAATGTTTCGAGCACCACCCGCGTAAGTGTTTCGCCAGTTAGTCTCTTGCTTGCTAATAACAATAGACACGTCCGTTTAAGAGGGTCCAGCACACATACTATAATATTTACAATTGACTGTTTTTTTAACATGCATATGACATTCATATGACAATGACAACATATTAGGTCTTTTTCGCACACATTACACATTATCACAGCACCATTATGGTATAAATCCGGAAAATCCCTGATGCATTTGTTTACTATTTATTGTCGGCGTGAAGTTGTTTTCTACCCTTCGGCACGTCGGACATGGTATTTAATGTTAAACGTATTATTCCTTCAGTATCGCATAAAAATATATCGCGTAGCGTATCTACTCCACGGCTCTGGGTGAACTAAATTGCAAGTAGGCGATGTGCGATCTGCTATACACGTTCGAAACGCATCGGTGACCACTGCCGACGACCGGTTCTGTCTAGCCGATAGGTGGCCGGGCTCTAATGATCAGTGTGTATGATCATTCGCAGGGTAAATACATTCGAAATATTTTAAATATGTATAATATCATTACAATTGCACACATAACTGTTTTATTAGAACGCGGATCACCCCACTAGACTTGGACCTTCTCAAAATGTGACAATGATTTGTTTCTACAAAATATATTTTCAGATCCGAAAAATATAACGCATTTTACTATTGATTAAAAGTGTTGTTAGTTTTGATTGATTTTTTTTGTTCTGTAATTAAAATGGTAACAAAAGGTGAATGTCATATGATAGGTATGTACATTTGTTTTTTCTTTTATTAGATTTTAATACAATTATTTTAAATTGAAAAAATGTATTATTGGATGAAATATGTACTTGAATTTTATAAACGACCTTCACTTTCAGTTTTTTCTTTGAACATTTACTTCTCATATTTCCTGTATAGAATGGTTAAATTATATTTCCTTAGTAATCCGGTGATAAACATTAGCTCTGAATCAATTTTGGTTTAGAAAAATGTACAGTTTTTAAAAATATACAGTTTTACAGGCGAATTGACAAATTAACAAAAAATCGTTTTAGTACCAAAATGTATAAATATACATATGTATACCCAAGGCTTTCCCAATTTTTTGTCTCAACTATTTTTTCAATCTTAATGAAATTTACTTACTAACATTTAAAAAATTACATGGATTCGCAACATTTGTTTACACTGTTTTTATTTTACTATATTGAAGAATAAGACAATACAAGTATATTGCTTCTAAGGAAACGTCCCTGATATTTAATTTTAATCTCTAGCTTTTATTACACCTAATAAAAACGTTTATTCTAGATCTCCAAAAGCACCTAACTGTAGCTGAATAAATGGTTAACGTTATTCTGATTTTTTATGTAGATAATGAAATAGAAATAGCAATAAAATGAAATAACAGTAATTACCATATTATCTGCAACTAGCGTATAAATATACATACAAATGTAAGTATGTAGTGTTTTCTTTATTTCTTAACACCTACCCGTAAGGTTTATTATACAAGTTAGAAAAAAATCTTATATAAATTCCTGTATCATCTTTTTTGTATAAATTTTCTGTATCTTTTTCGTGTTTTAATGTATGTATTTCATCTTATAAGGTCAAAAATTATATTTAAACATTGAGTCACCAAACGAAACAAACATTTTTTTACTTTACACCCTATATATTGTTTGCTTTTCTGCAAGATTGCTTCCATTTGATTTCAAAAATATATGCTTTATTGACGTTTATACAGAAACAGATTGCGAATTATTTAGTCTAACAATTATATTGGACTATCGAGCTCTAGATTTCCATGAAAAAACAAGTAGCTACATATTATTGTTAACGTTTTGCTCACTTTGGGTTCGTTCGGTGTGAAAAATTAGACACGCGCTTTTATCTAACACAATTTATTTATGTACAATTTATATTCGAATGTGTTACGAAGCTCACGGCACAGTAAATTTATGTCAAATACTACTTGCCCATTACCACGTCGGTATGCCTTTATATCCCCTGTTAGGCTATACTCGTATATTCGGGAATTCGTCTGGATGGCCGCTCGAAAGAACTAGAAGCGCGAGAGGCTTTGGCAATGCGGTGAGGTCTCACTGACAATGAGTCGCCCTTATTTTGCTGTAAATGCAATACCAAAAAATAGCATCACAATTTGATCAAAACTATCTTTGGCGACAGAATATTGTGACTACCATAACCTCTGTGCAACTCAGTTTGAATACAGCCGAATTTTGTTATTTTTACTTTAATATCAAATGACAAAGGTATTTATTAATGTGCTGTCTTGACGTTTGTCTTTAAGGCAAATATTCTAAAGTATTAGTTACTATTATTTGTTGTTCACATTTTTCGTCTTTTCACATTCAAATTTATCCAATACTTACTGATATTTTTGGTAATAACTTATGTTACATTTGCCCTGTGAAAAATTCTGATTTGGGGCAAATGTACAACACATTAATTACAATTGCCCCGTTAATTTCAAAATTATCGCAAAAAACTGAACGAAAACACCAATTATACGAAAGATGATTTGAGGAATACTCCTGAGGAAGTTAAGAGAGGTCAGAATGACCATATATAAAGCGTCAAAACCTTATCATATCCCATACCCAACAACTTACACTATTTTGAAAGGGACTCGAAGAACCAAGAAAAATTCTAAGGGGCGCCTTACTGCCTTATTGCAGCAGCTTTTTATAATAGCAAATGTTTTTGGGAGTTCTTTTATAAGATATATTGCAAAATTTTTATAATCTTCAGTAGTTATAATACAAAAGTTTATAAGTCCCTGTTTTATAATAATAAAATTAAAACTAGGAAATAAAGTGAAGAAAATAATGATCTTTTTTACAGTTGCCCTATACAAACACATAATGTTGAAGGTATGTCCGATGACAGTCGATTATTACATTTGCCCCCACTTTACGAGGCATATACAGGTTGTGTAAAGCCGACATCGGCCACTTATGAAAAAGGACAAACAGAAGTGAGACGACAGATAAGAAGCAACCGCATATGCATCGAAAGTAGTGGGAAAATAATACCGGCCCACCACCAGTAAATGTGCAATAGCGGGGGGCGGCACCTAAGCGCGCATTGGCGGAACTCTGCCTGAACTCTCGTGGCGCGCTTAACTTAAGCGCGCTGCGTAGCACAGTTTGTGCGTTTGAACGACGCGCGGACTGTTCCGCCAATGCGCGCTTAGGTGCCTCCCCCGCTATTGCACATTTACTGGTGGTGGGCCGGTCTTATTTTCCAACTACCTTCGATGCGTATGCGGTTGCTTCTTATCTGTCGTCTCACTTCTGTTTGTCCTTTTTCATAAGTGGCCGATGTCGGCTTTACACAACCTGTATATGTAACATATTGCATCCTTTTAAAAAAATATATGTATTTTTCTTTAAAAATATTTCAATCAAAATGTTTTGTCAGTAATATAAAGTAAATGGTTTGAACGTTTTATATGGGTTTTTTTTAGACTTTTTGACTTCTATATTAAGATTTTGCAGATGTCTAAAACTACACTATGCAAATTATTTGTTGCAATTACCCCAGTTCACCTTGCGGCGATTTAGTCACATTAGCGAAGATCAAGTAACAAATCTTTTGTTCTCATGTTTTTTTATACATCCCGTATTAACTGTGGAATGATAAATCAAACATTCTGTATATTATCACGTTAAATCGCTTATTATCGCTTATATCGCTGACTTTTTCTTGAACGGCTAAATTGTAAAAAAAAAATTATAAATATGTACCTATGTTTCTGTTTAAAAAAATTAAAAATTCACTAGTGTATAAAAACAAGTTAATAAATTGGTCTACCAGTTGCAATAAAATATTTAAAAAATCGTATAATTAAAACTATATTAATCCACAAAAAAATAATCGTCATGTGCAATGTAGCGGAAAAGTAACAATGTGAATCCATTACCTCTTTTCACATGTCTTCTGAATACACGTTGAACATTTTTCTCTGTTTCATTTAACCCCACCGTCACTTATAATAATTATTATTATTACTAGTTATATATTGCCATTCAGACGAATATTTTCTCACGATAAATTATAAACTGTGTAAATTGTAACCCTGTACACTGCTTCCGTATATAAACGGTGAAATTCACATAAATGTCTTTATTTCCGGCATAGGTCACCGACTCTTGCGTATTCATGTATGAGTACTTCCGTCTACCATTTAATTATAGCTATTTTCAGTTACCGGATATTTTTCGACGCACTTGTTTTAAGAAGGGTATCATTAAATAATGTTAAAAAAACTGTTAAGACAATTACAAATTGAAAGTTAATCACACCGGTGGCTTCTACGATACCGCCTGCCGTCAAGATTGTATGTATTGTTTTCGACAATCTACATATTTTATTATTTTTATTTTCATTAAATAATTTTAATATCCATCATCATCACTATCCCATTCCATCATTACTTTTCATTCAAATAATAATAATTAATTGTTATTTCCTATTTGAGGTATCAAACAACATACATATTTGAAGGCCTTTTTACACCTGGTGCCAAATCCTTATACTGTGAGATCGTAAAGTTTGGAATACATCAAATTTCTCTTTTTGGGAAAGTTTTTACAAAAAATACTGGGACATGTCAATTTTGTACGCACATTTTTCATTAAACACCATTTTCAGATCATATTTTGTTTCCCGCCAATTTAAATATGGATTATAAAAGTGACAATTATAAAAGTTTTACTAAAACTATTTTTACGTTGAAACGTGTTTATTTGTGTAATTTATCAAGCCTTCATAATTTTACCGCACCAACAAGAACCTGGTCACGAACAGATTCAGTTTTGTTTTTACTGTCCATCAATTTACATTTACCGATAATTTTTCGCTGAACAACGGAAAATGTCCACCAAACAGACTCTACGAACGCCTAAAATGAGTCCACCAGGCCAGACCTCGCCTCTGTCCTCCACTTGGCTTCATAGGTTTGTCTATGAGGTTTAGTCTAGTTGGTAATAATAAAACACTGTAAAAATGGATGAACGAAAAATGAGAAATATCTGTTGTAGGGTCATTAAAAATACATATCATATTAGCTTTTCTGCAACACACACCGTTTTCGTACAAGCAGGATGTCATTGTATAGAATTTCCATTCTAAATTGAAAATAGGTACTATACGAGGTAGGATAAGGATATATCAGTTTACTAACACTTTGTATGGAACTAAATACGCTTTCTATACTGATCTGTTACCCGTATATGCCGTATCGCAATCAACATTGACTTGACGAGGCATGTCAACCTAAGAATCTACACTCCATTGGTCATTGTCGCTACTTTGGTAGGGGAAATATGCCGCCAGACATCCGACCCTGCCGACCGAGTTAATTTCATTACGTTGGCGGTAGAACACGGATTATAACCACCCTATCTTTAACCGACTGCATACAAAAAAAACGTTGTTTTGATGTCTTATATTCTGTGCGCCTACAATAACGGAGAAGTGGGTTTTTAAAAGGTTTAAATTATACAAACTTTTTTTTATTTGCGTCACAATTCAATCATTAAAAAAAACGATATTTTGAATCAATAACTCTTTTATAAACATGGCTTTCTGGAGGCCTTTCGAAACGGATGAAAATAACGTAGCTTCAGATATAACCAGCGAAAATGTCAAAACGGTCGAGTACGATGAATTCAAAAATAAAGACTTACATTGTCAAAGTCAGCGTATTATTTTAAACATATATGAATGACTAAAAGCGACGTTAATTACTTATTATTACCTATCCCTAAAAGTTATTATTCGAGCACGCCCATGGAATCATAAAGTTGCACCGCTTTTTTTGTTCCCCAGGCGTATTTAAAGTTATTCTGGCTGTACTGTAATTGCTATAATTAAAAACAAATGACCCATTTCTAGAAGACTGTTTTAAAACAATGATAAATGTTTTAATAACTTTTTATTACACGTTTTTACATTTGATTAAAAAATGTATATTTTACACTATAAAACTTTTTTTAAGTGAAACTTTCTTGCCGCCGATCTGTAAACGTGTGGTGTGGAATAAAAAAGAATAAAATCTTCCTCCCATTTTTTTTTAACTATTGATCAGCTGACCGGTGATCCTTACCTTGACAAGCTACAGAACGGCGTTTTAATCGATGAATAACCTTTAAATGAATTACAATAAATTGTTTTTCGGCAAGATGTGGCACCACCCCATAATCTTGGCTTAGTACCATTTTTTTAAATTAAAAATATGAAACCAGGATTGGAAAACATGGAACAATTAAGTTGCCGCCGGACAGTCCAGACCTAATCCCTCTTGATACCTTTTGGGGTTATTTTAAAAATAATATATATTTAAAAGAACACAACAATGTTTAATTGTTAAAAGAAATTATAAATGGTATTGAAACAATAAATATAATACAAATCCAATTTGGGAAGTCAAAGTTCTTAATGAATTGACAAAAGCATACCGCCTCTGTATAGAGATGGATGGTGGTCATTTTCAGGATCTCAAGAACTTCGAATAGCAATACGTATTTTTTTTAATATTGTATATTGTTTGTCAAATTTAATTATTTTTAATACTCTTTTTTTTCTCCGAACTATGCATTTTTTACAGTTTTATTGTTAAAACTGAATTTCAGTTTTACATCTACTTTGGTTATGGATTAAAAAGACGAGCAAGAAAATCAACTTTTATTTTTTATACTTTTTCAATCCATTGCATACTACGTAAAATTGAAATTGGCTTTTTTTGAGCGAATTTAAAATAAAAGTTCAAAAATAAGTATAATAAACTATATATGTATATCCGTAATTAGGCAGATGAGCCCAATTATGTATTGAGCCCAATTATGTATATGTCCAAAAAAAAACGTCATCAAAGTTAGCCGAGAAAAAAAAGACGTATTTCTATTCTTAATCGAATTTATAACCTTATTTACTTGTCAAGACTGTCACATCATATGACAGCCATTGTTTATTTTACAAATTGTGACAGTCGCTTGTCAAAAGTTTGACATAACCGAAAAGCTTAGACATGACCGCTATTTCCATCTCTCTCGTTCATAGCCAGAGTTGATGACGTTTTTTTTTTGGATGGCTATATACATTTTGTTGCAACACATGAACATATGTACTCTATTGAAAATAAGTAGAAAGAAGCAAGGTTGTCAGATATATTTTCTAAAATTGCTAAGCTCACTATACAAGTATACTTCATACTTCAGTAAACTGTTAGTTCGTGAAGTTCTTAGAAAGCTAGTTTGGAAATATTTAAAAAAAAAATACATTGATATAAATTTATTAGTTAGCATTAAAATAAAGCGTTTAAAATTGCTGGAAAAATAATTATAAATTCAAACAACTTTATGTATATTACTATACTTAAGAAAATTTTGAAGAGCCGGCAACGGCGGCTCAGGCGGCTGGCCGCACAGAGTAAAACCACTGGCGGTAACACCGGTCAACGAGATTATTAGACTACTTTGCATTTAATACATTGCTAATACTTCTTCGGTCCACTGTGCCATAATTTTTTTTACGACGTCGTTAAAATGATTTACGACTTTAGGCACTCAACTTGTTTAAGACGCCAGTGACGTGTATTTCAGCTAGGTTTATTAACACAGACAATTTTTTGAGATTGTCTGGCTAAATGAGCATTATTTACAGCAAATTATATAACAAATATTAAGAGTTTTGTATGCAGGCTAATTTTAATCTCCTATATTGATTTGAATGAAAAAAATTATTTCACAATTTTCGAATTTATAAAAGATATATGCACGCCCATGGAATCATAAAGTTGCACCGCTTTTTTTGTTCCCCAAGCGTATTTATCATTTTCAATTAAAATTAGAACGAATATACATATATGAGAATTACATATGTATATCACAAAAAAGTTAGTATTGTACCCTATAACTTTTGTATTTAACTTTTTTTTATATAAAGCAAAATAAAAAAGTTAAGCGGGTGCCACATTTATAGTAAAACACCTGGTACTATGACGACATCTAGAGCTGATTAGATTTTTTAGCTTAATTGATTAAATAAATGGTCGCGGAATAAATGGGGGTAATGCACTTATTCTTTGTCTGTAGATAATTCACAAACGATGCAAAATATGCACTTCAAATCTGAAACACATGTACATTAGCTTAAAAGGGTGTGGGGTTGAGGGGATTGAAGGGTGAAGAGGTAAACCATTTTAGAATAAAATACAAGAAGAATATTAAAAATTTGTAACATATAAAAAAAAAACATAATGTGTGACCAAATCAAATATTCAATTTATGTTCATTTGGGTGATGGTGGTTTTGTTGTACACAGGGAGGAAAGGGGGGGGGGGGGTTGTTTTGTTGTATCTTAATGTGAATTAATAAAAATATTCAAATGACGTGTAGTTTTATAGATCTTTGAGGTAGGATAATTCAAATAACACATTATTAAGTGCCTACTCTCATTTTTACTTCTATATCCATGACCAAAATAGATCATGTAAATTATAAAGGTAATATTAGTCATAAAGGGTGTATGGGTCATACAGGTCATAAATAATACCCACTTCTTCTTAATGCATTCCTGATAGGGCCCATGGATTTTCGACTTTAGCTATACTAGTGATAGTGAATTCGCCCTTGATTTTTCGGTAACATTAGTCAGTAAATATCCGTTGCAAATAATAGACATCCAAAAAAACGTTATCAAATCTAGCTATGAACGAGGAGATAGCGGTCATGTCGAAGACTTTCCGTTATGTCAAACTTTTGACAAGTGACTGTCACAATTGTAAAATAAATAATGGCTGTCATAGGTATAAGGTGACAGCTTTGACAATTAAATATGGTTATACATTTAATGGGGTATCCTGGTGTAGAAGGCCAAAAAGAGGCAGATTTTGTCGATTTTTTTTTTAGAAAAAACTAATATATATTTTTGCGAATTTGAGCATTTATTGTGCATACATAGAAGTGTTCAAATTAATTTATTTATTAAATTTTATGCATAAACAAGCAAGTTATAAATAAAAGACGTCAGCGCAAAAAAAAATGCGGTGTGCAGCGTAGAGCCTCGTTGGATGATCTGAAAAAACAAAAATGTTTTTCTTTAATTTATGAGTGGTCAATTGACGAATATTTAAGGTATTTAATTTTTTTTATACATATATATAAAAAACGCGATTGAAAAAAAAGTCCTGTTTTTGCGAAAATTTTAAACTTGCTTTTGTTTATAACTTTTTATAAACAAAATGTTTACTTCTAAGAATACATTCATCGAGTGGAAAATTAAATAACCTTTCATTTAAAAAAATCATATGAATCCATCTGTAAAATTAGGAGTTATCTTGCACACGCGTTTCAAACACCTGGTTTTGAGAAAAATGCATTTAAAGTTTCCGAACGGGAAAAAAAGTAGATAGAACATAATTTGACAGCTGACTTGAAAATACGTTTAGAAAGTGTATATACAGTAGATTGAATGTATACAATGCCCTTACAAACGCTAGCTGACTAAGTGTACTAGTAAAAGCCGTTGCGTGGCTCCCTCTCTAGTTTTACTGTACAGTGCGCTCGGGCTTACGGACTTCTCGAGGTCATTTTTATCCGCTAAAATACAAATTCATACTTCGGGCTTTGAGAGCATATTCTCAACACAGTGAGGTCGTGAGTCTCATACACAGTGAGGTCGTAAAGTTTGGAATACATCCGATTTATCTTTTTGGAAAAGTTTTTACAAAAAAATACTCGGACGTATCAATTTTGTTTTTCAAATACGCACATTTTTCTTTAAATAATATTTTCATCATATTTTGTTTTCAGCCCATTTAAACAGATCTGCATTCAGGATAATAAAAAAATACTAATAAAAATTATGAAAGTTTTACTAATAAACAATTTTTACGTTGAAACATGCTAGAATAGAAAATAAAATACGTTAGATTAACACATTTCATACGATTAATACGTCAATAGTTTAAAAATACGAAGATCCTTTAATTTATCAAGCATTCATAATTTTACCGCTAATCAGTAGCAACGCGATTGAAGGCACATAAACTGTAAGCCTACTCTAGAATTACGAAAGTATACGAATCAGAAGACCCGACAGTATACAGTATTTCTGAAATTACATTTTTACTTAAAGAAAAAAATGCTTCTGGTCAACATGAGAATATACCGTTCACCTTGTTAGTTCGCTCAACTACGCAATGCATGCATAAAAATTTTATATATTTATATCATATATTTTCAATCAAGTGTTTACGTATATGAAATCATTTTAAAGTAGTTTGTTGTCTAAACATGTTTGTCACAAAACTGTTGTTGCAGTTTTACAGTTATAAACAAATTACGGGTAAATTAACAGAAATAAACTTTAGCGTATGATTAATTCGAAAAAGACTTACAAATTAAACTTGTTGATAGGTTAAGTTAATTCATGTAACAATCAGGTTTGGTTACATGTTCGCTTTTTTACAGCTCTTTCAATACGATGTTTTATTTAACTCACAATCAGTTGATCGTTTCTTGAATTAAACTCATGTTCAAAATTAACGCAGCACTCGAATAATTCTATACGCTATGTGTACATCAGACATCGGCCGGTTGTGAAAAAGGACAAATTTTACACTTAGCTACAGCTAGTGTAGGTGGACTTAACTGTAGGGTAGCTTAACTGAAGATAATCAAACAACGATGCATCAGTTAACTTCGTTTTTAATGGAAACTTATTACAAATTCCATTCAAATACAAATTCAGAAACAAAAATATACAAGTATAATAGGAAATCTTAAAAAAACTTTAGAATAAAAAAAGAAGGAACGAAAGAATAAAAGTTAATAACGCGTGACCCCTAGCTCTGATAACTGCTTGGATTCGTCGTGGTATCAATTTTTTATTACTTCCTGAGGAATATTATTCCACTCAGAAATTCCAATTCCTGGAGATTACTAAGAGCTGATAAATGTCGCCTTTTGATCTTTTTTAAGCATCCCAAAGATGCTCAATTGGATTTAAGTCTGGGCTTCGTGGTGGCCAGTCTGTGACTTGAATATTGACCTCCAAATCCAATACTTGTCTAGCGACATGGGGCCTCGCGTTATCCTGCACGAATATGAAATTGTTACCTAAATACGGTAACAATTTGTATTTAAAAGGTATTACATAGTCCTGAATAATATTCTATAGGTAGTATTAGGCATTCATTGACCTTTGGCGAATAAGGATTAACTCTGCAGGCTCAGAGCACACACCTCCCCAGAACATTCTTGATCCACCACCAAAAGGCTCTCTTTGAAATATTGTGCAGTTATGATATATCTTTCTTCAGTTCTTCGCCATACTCATTCGCGACCATCTGGAGATTTTAAAATTTACTAGTCTTGTCCGGAAACAAAACTGTCTTACAATCTGCATGATTTCTGGCAAATCTTAAACGTTGTATTCTGTGTGCCGGGGTAAGTGCTCATACTTACTACTCAATCTTACACTTCCCTCAACCTTCACCTTACAGTTAAGGCAGAAACTGACATTTCTGACTACTTCAAGCTAGTTACTGAGGTGTATGCTTATTATTTGCCTATTTCAAAGAGCTTACAGTTGCAAAAAAAAACTATCATCGTTTTCTACCTTGACCACGTCTTCTGGAGTGCGATCCGGTTACCCTGAATCTTCTAACTATTCGACTGACTGTCGCATGATTAACACCAAAATTGGCCACATAACGCATTGTGCAACATTCTTCTAACAAAGCTCATTGAATTAAATTATGTGATCGGTTAATAATTTTGAATTTAAACTGTATTAACTTAAATCGTATATACGCAAAGAATTACCAAACTCGTAGTTAAAAACTGAAATGATGCTTGAACTGTTTCTTAAACGACTCAAGAAAAACTTTTTGATAAAACTTTTCGGCTATTTTCACCAGAAATGTCAAAACTACTTTTTAGTGACATAAAACTCCTAGATTATGTTTAGATAAAAGCATTTTTATTTAGCAAACATAGCAAACATTTTGATGGAGGTGGTGCATTGATTTTTAGCATTTGATATCTACAATTATTGTCATTGTATGTATACGCGTAGAGAGTGATTATAAATAAAAATAAACTGACACAAAGCAGAACCAGCAGAAAGCAGGATGAGTAGATCAACTCAAAATATGATTTTTTAACGTAACTTATCTCTATACCAAGTCGCACCCCAAGGAGAGGATGTAGAATTTTGCATAAATTCAGTATTTTCCAGACTAAAAATATATTGGTAAAATCCAACAAAAATATTAGTTAGGTACTTCATAAATTAGCTCAAATAGTTATTAATTCAGAACAATTATTTTGTTACTTACTACTAGCTCCTGTTTGTACTTCAGCCACATTTCATTGTCAGTTTACATCCCAGCTGGATAATACATAAACGAATCAAATCTTACAGCTATTTTAGTGAAAAAAAAAAACAGCATTCTGCTAAAATAACCAGTCGCTTGGTTTGTTTCGAGTATACTTTATAAAAACCAGCTACTTTATAAACTAACCAAGTAACTACTTTAACCGTAACATAATATACAGAAACCAGAGCGAAGTAGGTAACTACGCCACATGTCATTATAATTTTGTGGAGACCACTGCATGTAGATTCTAAAGATTTAATAATTTAATAAGAATTCTGTAGTTAAAACCCATATGCAGTCGCCTTATATTTAGTTTATATATTTTATGTAATAGTTATTTAGAAAACATTTACTCGGATTTACATAAAAAAATCAACAAGGATTTTTCATGACGGTCTGTTTTTTTAATGAACCAACCACGTTGAGAGAACTGACCAGGGCATTCCCCATAAAACTGTATTTGAAAAATTCTATATATCACGCTAGGCAAAGTGATTCCCCGAGCTAGCTGTCGATGTTTTTTTTTTCATTTCTTGAGAATTCGCTTGAAGAAGTTCATTTGTCTCATTCTAGAGGTCACAACGTGTGCGCACTGTTGGCAGGTGCAGTCAGCAAATAAGAACTAGTAAGAAGGAATACTTTGCTCAACTTATCAAGCTCATATTTTATTGCCCATGATCCGACTTCCGATATTTCACCTGTTTTTGATAGCGGTCAAAATGTGTACGCGCACCGTTATTGTTATTGTACGCGCACAATCATTGTAGTTTGGGAGTATAGTATACCGGTTAGGAAAGTGCAATATTTCAAAGCCGAGCATTAATAAATAAGAAAAAGAATAAACTCTGACATATAGAGGAACTGACAGAGAAATATTATATCCATAGTTGCCAGACTGACATGTCATTTTAAAACTATGGGCGTTATTCTCTGTCTTTCGTGATAGGGTAGCAATAAAATATGTAGGCGGGAGCGATAGGGGTGCCCATAAATTATAATGCGCACGTGTGAATTGAATTATTACATCGTTATTGGTCTACGGAAAAAAGCACTTGAGTATTCCTTGCGTACGCAGTTGGTATTTTAGGCGATTCCATCGTTGGGCGATTTTTTATGAACGGTTCCTTAAATGCAAACAAATATTTAACAAATAAAACAAACTGTTTACGGACATGAACATGAAAGACCACGAAATTTAAATGATTTACGGGCCAGACTTGTACAAGTCCTAAATTGTTACGCTTAAGAAATGTTAGAACGCGTAAGAACTGAGTTTTACGATAGACCAGGGTTTTGCGAAGAACAAAGGGGCGACATTTTGAACCACTTATTCAACAGGCATTTTTTCTTCCTTTCGTCTTATAACCGGGTTGATTTATATTTATATCTTTTTATTTTTTATAGAACTTCAATTTTAATTTCTTGCAGATCGGTTAGTTAAGGAATACAAAAATTTGAAAATAAATACAATTATGTTCGTACACTTCTTTTAAGTGTATGGGATAATTTTAAGTCAGAATTACGTAAGAATTTCGTTTCATACAGCTAAGTCGATGTACACCCTCATTGCTGCAAAAAAGTCCGACTCACTCAAATTCGTTAGGTGATGGGCCGGTCTCTCCACCTCCACATTCCAGTTTCTGTTAACGCGCAGGTAACGTTTTACGTCATACGTTTCTAATACGTACACAAGCGTGAAACACTGATGCATCTAACTGTCTTTGTCTGCCCTTACTGGTGTCTTTTAACTTATTCTCTTCTACACATTATCGCCAATATGTAATGGTGCAATTTCCTATGGTGTATACGTACAACGTACAACTAAAATCAATCAACCAGAATAGCGCGAATTGTACAACGAATGTGATATGATGTAGTGCGACTATAGCCGAGAGTTATAAGAAATATCCACAAACAAACAATAACAAACTGTACTTCTCGATAGAGCTGGATGACATCAAAATGTCATGTCAACAATTATTGTATTCCCGACGCGTCGACTTTTGTACGCCGAGAATGTAAACAATGTCGACAATGTCAACAATACAATAAATAATTTAAAAAATATTTCCAGAACTCATACAAATGAACAAAGTGCTAAAACTGCTAATACGTGTTACCTATCTACCTAATAACAAATAATTACAAAAAATCCATATTCCTTGAATTTGCAAAAAAAACTATATGATTCGAACCCCCAACCTTCATATCAGTAGTGTAACGACGTCCAATACTTAATCACTGCGCCAAGCTAGCTCATAACCACAGAACGTTGAACTGTCCATGGTTCAGAGCTGATATACAGTGAGCAACAAAAATATTCGGACACCATTATTATATTACGTTTTCATGTGTTTTTGTAAGTAAAATGTTAACAAAACAAAAAATAACAACCAGTATTAAATACTTTATAGTCTAGCTATTTTATATAAAAATGAAGGAGGTTACCTCATCATACTGTTAAGAAAGCCACAAAATTATTAACTAAACCGAAAAGTAACGCAACAAAAATATTCGGACAATCATAACAAAGGAGACGCGAAGCGCTGCGCCGCGCCGGAACAATACGTATGTGACGCCAACTTAAAAGCTATGGCATAATGACTACTTCGGTAGTTCGCCCGAAACTGCAGCGAAATAGGGCCACTGTAAAGGTGAATAATTGCGAAAATGGGCCGTAAAATTAAAAATACAAGCTTCGAGATAAGACAATTAGTAATTTATCATTATGAAAAGGGGAAAACGATCCGCAACATTAGTAATATATTAAATTTGAAGAAAAGTACATTTGGAGATATTATTAAACGTTATAAAGACGAAGACATAATTTTTTCAAATGTGCAGAGTGGTCGCCCAAGGAACCTAATCAGAATAGAAGAGATATTTATTGTAAACAAAGTACGTGAAGATCCAAAAATTAGTGGCCCAAAACTCAAGCAGGAACTGTTTGACTTGTATGGAAACAAGTATCTTCACAAACAATACGTTGATACCTGCACTCCTGTGGATATCAAGGCCGAATTGCAAAAAAAAAATATGAAAAATGATATCTGCACCTTTGAAAAAATTCTGTCTTCGTCTTTATAACATTTAACAATATCTCTAACTGTACTTTTCTTCAAATTTAATATATTACTAATGTTGCGGATCGTTTTTCCCTTTTCATAATGATAAATTACTAATTGTCTTATCTCGAAGCTTGTATTTTTACTTTTACGGCCCATTTTCGCAATTATTCACCTTTACAGTGGCGCTATTTCGTTGCAGTTTCGTGGGAACTACCGAAGTAGTCATTATGTCATAGCTTTTAAGTTGGCGTCACAAACGTATTGTCCCGGCGCAGCGCTTCGCGTCTCCTTTGTTATTATTGTCCGAATATTTTTGTTGCGTTACTTTTCGGTTTAGTTAATAATTTTGTGGCTTTCTTAACAGTATGATGAGGTAACCCCCTTCATTTTTATATAAAATAGCTAGAAGACTACAAAGTATTTATTACTGGTTGTTATTTTTTATTTTGTTAACATTTTACTTACAAAAACACATGAAAACGTAATATAATAATGGTGTCCGAATATTTTTGTTGTCCACTGTATGCCAAATGACAACCGAAATCCGAAGCAAGGAATGACAAACCGTCGAGCGCTATATTGTAATTAAATATGGCTTGCAAAAACATTTTCGTTTAGTGATATGTGACTTTGTAACCTCGCTATTCCAGTCTTTTTAATACGGCCTTACAAAAATTGCACTTGCGGCATGCTTGCCGTTTATTTTTATTAAATCGAAGGAAGAGGGTGGAATTGGGCGGTTTTGCACCTAATTATTTTTGGATGAAAAAAATCAGAAAACATTTTTTTAATGTTCACTAACAATACTAAGTCGATTTTACCCTAAACGTACCATCCCCCACTCCCTAGCCCCCCCTCGATCCTGAATATGCCATCACTTGGTAACAGCGTTCTTGAGGAGATATATCGCTTTCAAACTTATATTTGGTTGATAAAATGCCACACTATCACACTAACTCCCTTTTAACTGTATCCGATCTCATTTATCATCATTTTTGCCTCTTTTTACCCCCCCCCCTACTATTTATTGGTTTGCGGAAAATATAAATGAAAAATATCCAAGCTTGCTCACCAGACTTGACCAGGGTATCCTGGGGTTTTTGGGACCGCTGATTACGAACCCGAAGTCCGTTGACCTATATCACATCAAGTTCAAGGTCATTTGAAGGTCAAATTGAAAATGAAAAAAGCTGACAAAGAAATCCAGAAAAATAGATAAATACGTCTAATAGATAAATACGTCTGTGAATTCGATTTCAGGCTTTGTTGAAACCTCGCTGTCAATTAGAGGTCATTTCAAGGTCAAATCAATATTATGCTGGAGTGAAGCTGAAGGAAATGTCGTGTAATGAATTTGAATCACTTTATGTAGGGGAATGGCGTCAGGGTTGAGCCACTTTTTAACTTTGCCCTGTATCTTTTGTTTATATTCGAATATTCCCAATGTTGACGTATTATTTGAAAGTTTGGACAGTCATAAGAAACTTTTAATTAGGGCGAATTGTTGCGCGTTATAAAAAAAGTAGTCTAGGTTGGGCCATTGCAGTCTAGGTTGGGTCACTAGTGAATATCGACGAAATATGTACTAAAATAATTTTTAATGAACAAATATGTTGCTTTTTATTGTTTTTCATTCAATTCGACATAATTTTGATGAGAAATCTTCATGAGAACATTGATCGGAATCAATATTCAATTTTGAATTGAAATTTTTATTGTTATTGTTATTTTGTTATTCATTTTTATTGTTTTATTATTATTATTATTCTATTATTGTTAGGTATTTTGCTGTTATGATTTGTATTCTGTTGGATTTATTTTGTTTTTTAATTTATTCTTAAGATCTCATATTATTTATCATTATATTAACGATTATTTATTTTTTTATTGATAAAACATTACTTTTATTGCGGCAATGAATTATTTTAATGATCTGTGGTGCGAAAAACTGGCTCGAGACTGTTATTTTTCTTGTCGGAAAAAAAATGATGTTGCCCAACCCTGACTACACGAGTGGCCCAACCTAGACGACAAGCGTGTTTTTCAATCGCTAAACAACACAGGCAAACAGGTTAAAGAATTAAATTTTTCCTTTGGGAACTTGTTAATGGTTAACCCCATAATGGAAATATATACTTACTTTGGCGGTGACATCGTTGTCCAAGTTTTGAGTCGTTTTTCACGGTTACTACGAAACGTTTCGGACTACCGAAAACAAGACGAAGGCACAAAACTTTTTTACAGACAATCTCCGTGACAAGCAATGCTCTGAAAAGTTTTCTGTCATCGAGAATAATAATTCCACGCTATAAACACAGAGGCAGCACGTGCCATATACGAGAAATAGCCGTGGCCCAACCCTGACGCCATTCCCCTATAGATTTTTGAAGTAGCTGAAGCCAACTCAGGAGATCTTTTCATTTCTTATGATCATCTAGAGGTTTTTTATGGGCTGGAGAGGGTGGATATGGGAATGTGGGAATGGTTCATTGACAGCGAAATGCATTTTATAATATTGCTAGCAGAACAAAATGTGTGTTCACGTTTAAATAGCAACAATGAACCATTTACCTTACACACATCATCCTCACCTTTTCCTAGTCTCTCCTTTAATCTCTAAAATGAAAAAGATGTACTAACAATAATAATTTGGAAAAAACCTGATGGCATATATCTGACGTGATGGCATATTCAGGATTGAGGGGGGGGGGGGGCTAGGAGGGTGGGGAATGGTCCGTTTAGGGTAAAATCGACTTATTATCGTTAGTAGACATAAAAAAAACGTTTTCTGATTTTTTCGTCCAAAAATAATTTGGGGCAAATCGACCGCCCAAATCCACCCTCCTCCTTTAAGATCTTTAAAATGTTTGTTACACTTTTGAGCACTTATCATTTAAGGGGACATGACACCTTCAAATTTTCAAAAAATAAAAAAAATTATATTTATCAAATTCGACCTCTAAAATATATAGCAAGCGTTTTAGGCACATCGCGTCTAAGGATTTTTGGTGATTTTTTGTACTTTCTCTTTGCCGCGTCTTACAAATATATGCTCTGTATAATTCTATATATATTTCCTTTATAAATTCATTTTTTTTAATAGAGGGAAACGCTTTGGAAAGTGGTTTTATTGTTATGATAGGGTATTTATTTCGTATAAGCCACACAGTTATACAGTTTATTCCAAACGTATATTTTGAATGAATCTCAGTGTGTGTACGTTATTCATGTCCATTTTGAAAATCATGCAAGTTTTGGACATTACCATCGGCCAACATTCGCTGCAGCATGCGAAAGTTCGTGACGCTGCACGAAGTAAGCAGGCGAATCGTCGGAGCACTGAGGCTTCAAAAGAAGCAAGAACTGCACGTAGGGATGAAAAATTGCATGCAGAGGAAGAGTATGAGAAGGAGGAAGGAATTTTGTACGTTGCAGGCATTGCCGAGTGACTGTAGGTAACATTTTCCTGAAAAGTTATAGTTAAAAAACTTTAAACGCGTTTTTCTCGAAACCACGTTTTTCGAGTTGGCGGGCGTGATAAAAAAAGAAATACTTGACCGATCTTTCTGAAATTTTAATACGTTGTTGTGCACATATTAATGCATGGAATGAACTACGGACAGATAGATCGGTATTATAGTTTTTGATTTTTTGGCACGATTTTGGTCCCAAATATTGACCATTTTCGAAAAAATGCCGCCATTTTGTTAATTTTCGACCAAAATTTTTTCTTGTAACTCATTCCGTGGCGGCTTCGATGCTGATTAAAACCCCTTTTTATTAATTTTTTTCAAATGTTCCAATGAGCCCTCCGTGATATTTTGCTGTTTTTTTCAAAAAAAATTCCAAAAAGAAACTTTTTTTATATATATAACAATTTTCTCATGTCAAAATATATGTGTAAAGTTTCAAAATGATATCTTGTTTTTTATTAAAATTATACGCATTTTAAAACATTACAAACAAATTTTTTTGTAATGTCCCCTTAAAAGCACATTTACTATAAAGGGAGGGATGAGAACTGTAAGAAATATGACAACACCAAAATATCAATAAATATGTATAACCCAACTTTTTTCATTATTTATATATTGCCGTACATTCTCGACGTTGTTGACATTGTTAACATACTCGACGTATTGTTGACGTGCATAGATGGGCGATATCGACAATTGTATTTTCGACCCGTCCAAACATCGTACAAGTATATACGTGTGTAACTTCAATTTGGGAACATATAAAATGCTAAGATAATACCTAAAATAATACCTTCCACAAAATATTGCCAAAGCCTCACCTATCAGAACACACACGACCGTATTCCCCTACCGTCTAGCTCCGCCTTCGGCGTCTCGAAGGCAAGGTCGGCCGTCGTCGGCAACGTTTCGCGTTTCGCGACCATTTAGCTTCGAGCCGTCTGTGCGTAAAGTATAATAAAGCTATGCCGCCGACACACAACAGGATGATTGCCAGATTTCAACAATTATCGCGATTTGGTGTGAAAAATTCGCAAAAGTCGCCCAACGCAATTTTTGTGTCTTGACGACACAAAAAAAGGGCACCCTGTTACAATTCTGTGTTTATGAATCACATATTTGCCTCACGTTTTACCACAAATTACGTGTTACCAAGCCGACAAACCAGCGGCATAGTACTTAAAAATAGTAAATGACTAGTTAAGATGATCGATTTTTTACTTTAGATCAGAAATCACCAAAAAAAAACGCAACTTATGAAATAAATAGCCCAAATGAGTGGCCCATCTAAAACGTAAACATCGCAGTATCTGGCAACGCTGTACTTCGATTCCCGTCTCGCTTTCCCATTACTGCCACCGAGTACCGACTTCGTCAGTTTGTCAGCTTAAACATTGTAGGGCAGTGGCGGTGGGCTATAAGGTGCGCTGGTGCGCGCGCACTACCAACAATTTAGCATTAATAATTTTATTTAGTAATTAATGGATTCATTCTTAATTTATCGCCTTGCCGCATCCCTAGCGTTAATACCATCTGAATATTATTTGGCCGCAGCGTTACGAATCCACTAGACGCTAGGTCTCTATCTCCAACGCCACTGGTTTCCGATCGCGGCGCGGGAGTCGACACGCGCAATACGAAAAAGCGGCACGACGATCATGCTTCCGTGCAATACGAAAAAGCGAACGCGTATTGTTACTGCTTGCCCCTCCACAATTATTACGCGTAGTGGGCGAATCCTATAGATATGATGTGCGGAGTTTAAGAGCGTACGAGAGTTATCGATCGGTTAGTTTGTGAATTGTTTTCGTACATTGCGATTGCTGTTTTATCGCTCACGTTTTATAAATATAAACTCGGTTACAATCTAGTTTGGAATAATGAATTATATTCAAAACTTATTAAAAACTCCATCCTCTAGCTTGAGTTTGGAGGAAAAAGTGCAAATTAAAACTCTAGGTAGGCCCACTCCACAAATTAATTTAAAATTAACCGTGAAAGGAAAAAGTAAACCATTTGTAAGAACATTTAATAATGACTTATTTAAAAAACATTTGTGGTTAAGTGGATGCGATGTATTGAACGCAGTGTTTTGTTTGGCGGAGAAACACCTTGGACCAAAACTGGAGTAACGGATTTAAATCACATAAACGAGGAAATAAAAAAAAACATGCAAATTCTGCTGGACACATGAATAATGTTTTGAATTTAGCCATGCCAGGCACTGCAAATATTGCGACAATGCTCGATTCTGCTCATCGACGAGCAGTTGCAGCACACAATGAAGCGGTTTCAAAAAACAGGTATGTTTTAAACATTATTATTAACTGTATTCGTTTTTGTGGAAAATTTCTATTCAAAACGAATAAAGACATTTTTGCGCAACACCATGTGCCAGGAAAGACTGTCGGCTTTGGCTATGCTCTCCATTGAAAAAGACTTTATTACAAATATCGAAAATTTTAACAACAAAGTAATTGAAAAATTTGCACAATGTAAAAATCGCAGAATTGAGCTCATTTACAAAGAAAATTAGGTAAGTTTTCAAATTAATAGAGTTAATAAGAATAACCTTAATTGAGATAAATATTTATCTCATATTAGGGATATTCTTATTATTCTTATGATTATCGTTATTTTTATGGATGGTGCACCCCCAATCTTAGGATCACGCACCGCCACTGTTGTAGGGGAATACATTACGTATGATGTCTGCTCCGCCCATCTTCTGCTACGACCTCTACCAATATTCCATGCATTTGAAATGCATTTAATAGAATCTCCAGCGCTTCCAAATAAAAACTCCAGATCTGTACATATGTGCCACTATTCAATTGCCGGTCTGTCGTTTCATCTACAGTCACGTAGACATATTTATTTTGAACACATGTTTTTTATACTGTTCATGGCTCTCTTGTTCAAGACAAGTATTCACCTGCAACATAAACTTTTGTCGAAGATCAACGGGTAAACTTGATATTGGTCGTGCATATTTTTCCATAAATTGTCAAAAATGTACTTTATCCGCTAACAAATGCTAATTGGCAAGTGCAAAGCATTAATCAATGACGAAGTTTCAAAAATTTAAGTTTAGGGCTATAACTCGAAAACAAAAAGAGATATCAAATAGGTATGAGTTTTCGTCATTTTAAATAACTCGAAAAAAAAAAAAGCTCGAGACTTGGGTATTAGTTTTTTCCATCTATTACAGTTATCTAGATCCCCTATCAAAATACGCGATTTTGCCCACCTTGTACGTAGAAATTGACCCACTTTCCAAATCCATTAGGGTTGTCGTTTAAAAAAAATGGCCAATTACGTCGTAGGTCGAAAACAAAAGACAATGTGGAAATGGCATTTATTAGAAAAAGTGTCTTTAAAAAAAAACAAGATCGACCTGTCCGAGCTTTTTTTGTAAAATCTTACCTAAAAAAGACATATCGAATTTGTTCCTTTCATTGAGAAAGCACTGTATATGAGTTGTATACAGTGCTTTCACAGTATACAATACGGTGCTCACTTGCACCATCTCTCTTTCGTCTAGAGTCGGAAACATTTCGTAATTACAGGAAACTGTAATTGTAAATATGTACAATTTCCATATTAGATAAGATATTTTTTAAACCGTATTCATTCACGCGGTAAATTTAATACGAGACCCTATGAGTGTGCTATAAATAATTACAATTAATTTAATTTACACCAGAAACACGTGCAATTGATTTAATACACGCGCTAATATCTTTAAATGTTCGACTAATTTAATTAACAAATATCAATAGAAATTAAAAAAAAAGACAGTACCTATTTCTTTTATTGCTTTTGAAAATTTGATAAAAGTTCCTTTTAACATTAATGACGTAAGTTGATTCTAATGAATTTCATGAATTTCAATTACAAATATTTCACGTTCTATAATTTAGGAATATCGATTCCCGATAATTTTAATAGCGAGGCACTATTTACAAAATCCGGTATTTATGCGTTAATTACTCCTTACAAATTAAGAATCCAGTTTAATCGGTGATTACCCAGATACCTGGGAATAATTATTATTTGTTGAATGTCTATAAAATTAATAAATTAGTAAAAGTGTGTGTTTGAAATAAATTATACTCCAATCATTTTAAGTTAATTGCTTGAGCGATTTAAAAATATATTTTATATTCATAATAATTTTATTTCCAAATTCACTGAATGGAGTAGAAATATTGTCTATAACATCGATATAAGAAAGGAAACAAATCATTAAACTAGCCAACATAGGCACCAAATTAGAATAAAATATAAGGACAATATGACTTTGTAATTAAACGTGCAAACTTTAATCTATCCTGTATATCACCACTGCTCTGATTTGCGGTACAATTTAAAATAACCAAGCACGCATCTTTCTATTCATCTATTAACTATTCATCCCTAACATTAACAATCTGGAGGTTAAAAACGACAAAGCAAAGGAGCGACTATTATTTGAATAGGTATGTAAACATATTTGACGAGAACCCTACTTTTTATTTGATTACCTGTTTTACTTTACCTCCACATAGTGGAGTAAAAAAAAATTTCGATAATGGGCGGATTCCCCATGGGAATCCATTTTTTAGTATTAGCTTTGAAAGTGTCATCAAGGTCAACATGTACCTCCTTGAATATGTTTGTAGTTCGATGGTAAAACATTTTTAATAGAACACAGAAGAATAGGACACATAGAGAAGTTTGTTTTAGGCTACACACAACCAATACTTCTGAGTATTCTCTATCACATTTCTGCACTTCAAAGCAAATTTCGGTTTAATCTTTGTTCGTCCGTTCGTGTAATTACAAAAACGTGGATGTATTTTTTTTGTTTTCTGGATGGTAAAAAACGTGGATGTATTAATTACATCTTGTACACTCGAACCCCTCTTAATTCACATTCGCTTAATTCACATCCTCTCTTATTTCACCACGTTTCCCCTTATTATGTCACGAAACCGTCCCGCTTAAGTCGCCGCCTGTAAAAGTTTTAGAACTACGTTTGGAAATTGGATTCTCGCACGAATATGTACAATTTTTATTGAAAAAAATGATTGTGTAATACATTTATGGATTTAGGTGTCTTTTAAAAATATTTAACCTTTGAAATATTCATTCAAGTGGAAAATCGAACTTTGTCACGCTTGACTGGGTATACTTATGTTGATTTTTTTGTTCAGTTGGCTCATTTTTCGTTATAGCAAGTGCTGTGGTATATCTCTAAATATTTCTTTTTGCAGCTAAAACACGAAAAAGTTGACATTATGATCGCGACTTAAGCGAGACTAAATTTCGCGACTTAAGCGAGGCGATGATGCACGGATTTGGTGAATTAAGAGGGGTTCGAGTGTATATAAATATTTTAATAGGTATACCTAATAATTTATTTACATATACCTAGTACGTAATATACCGTGTGTGTAAAGCCGACATCGGTCAGTTATGAAAAAGGACAAACAGAAGAGAGAGGACACATAAGAAGCAACCGCACATGCATCGAAGGTAGTGGCCGTGTTCTAGGATGTCGAAACGTTTTGCGTTTCGCAAAACGTTTCTTCCAGGTTGAATATAATAACAACTTTTTCATCCAGGTTGAATATAATAAATACATATATTAAGTTGTATTATTATATGCCCACTTAATTTCTAAACAGCAAAACACAAATCGTTTCGCTGCTGTACACGGTGTTCATAAACGCACAACCACGCACAACAAAACTGGACAAAAATGGCTACCGTTTCGCGAAACGCAAAACGTTTCGACATCCTAGAACACGGCCAGTGTCAGGGAATAAAAGCTCAAACCCACTAGCGACACGTCATGCAATGCCACGCAACGTCACGTTATGCCACATAGGTTCACGTGGGTGATGTTGTGTGCATATTTGTAACACGCCATGTGATGACACGTTCATTTATTCTATACATTTTAAGCAGACAAGCAGACAAAACTGGATATGTATGCACATAAAAAAGCGTTCGGTATATGAGTTACGCTCTTCATGGCATTCTGTACCTGAATTTGGCACCTTTACTCTGATTCGCTGTACAATTTGAAATAACCAATCAGGCAGCCTTAGGTACTAAATACATATAATAGTGAGGGGCTAACGTTTGGAATAAAATTAAAAATTAAAATTAAAAGGTTTTATTGATATTTGAACGAAATGCTTCGACACGTCAATTTTTATTTTTAGTTTAAAATTTCTCAAGAAATATTGAAAGTATACAGGGCGTTCTGGTTTCATGGACCGCTGCCAATGTTACTTTTTCTTTAATGGTGTTTTATTGTTGTCGCCCATTTACAACAACGTGATTAATCAACGTTCCAGTGACACTTACTGCTAACTTTTAACTGACACTTTTAAGCTAATTAGAGTATAATGTCAAACAGACGTTTACGTTAGACAATTGATGATCAGACTTAGACAGGTGATAAATGTGATATTTTTGAAATTGTCTCTCAAAGGCCTGCTCAAAAATATTAAACGATACAGGGTGTTCCATTTAAAAAAATTCATTGACAGCGGTACATGAAACTTGAACGCACTGTATTACGTTTTTGCAGTATGTCCAACAGTTTTTACATTTTCTTATGTCTTCCGACATAAACGTTTTCGAGACATTTTATTTTCATTTTCCCCCAAATTAGCGTCTTATCCATCTTCAAAATAATCTACGCTGGTACTAGGTTGTTGATCTTCTCCCGGTTTAAACATTATTTTTATAATAATAGACGATATGAAAAAAGTACATGAAACGGCGAATTGATAATGTAATAAGATAAATATGTTATTACTCGCCTTTTTTTCTAGAGCCACCTTATGCTCTCGGTGCAATAAATGGTAGGTCCTATATTCTACCAATGTAGGATGCAATCGGAGCAAATATAAATAAATGCCTCAAACGGCATACTTGTGAGTTTTGCTTGATATATCTCTATCTATCTCTAGTATTGAACGAAATTGAATCAAGTACCGCAATAATGGATCGTTTACACATTTGTAACATTTCTAATACAATTTTGTAGACAGTTAATATAGTTATTTTGACTATTTGTACTTCATAGATTAAAAATTACATTGGCCCACTTTGCTCCAGTAATTAACGTCGGCGGCCTTTAGTATTTTTTGATGGATTATGATGGACTATATCTGTACGTACCTAAATTATATAATAGTTATCATCGGTGAAAACATAAGAATATAAATTTAAAAGTTTTAATGTAGCAATTAATTTTTATCGCCTAAACAGGGTTTTTATAAGATTTTAAGTTTGAGCGACAACACTTGTTCTCTCTTTTCCGGTCTACACAACGTTGCATAAAATTTTTTTTTCATCGTCTGAAAAATTCTGATCGTCTTCAGGAGTGATGCTGCGATATAATGTTTTTTCTTTCAATTGATCCAAGTTTTCAAAACGAGTTCCTTTCAAAGATTCCTTGAATTGGAAACAGTAATAAGTCACAGAAAGCTAAATCCGGCGGATTATTTTATCTGCTACAAATTGTCACAGATAAAGCTTTGCGAACCGCAGCGTGTCTTAGAGAATACGGGCGTTGTTCTGCCACAGATCCGGACGTTTCTTCCTTATGCTTTCCCTCAATTACTTCCACATCTACGTAATGGGTGTAAGTATAGTTTTAAACATTTCTATTGACCAAATAATAGACCTTAAAATCTGTTACATATGCTTACTTAAAAGTATGCTTACAAAACCCTGCAAGTAACTAAATATTTAGTTTGCTGGGGCAAGTGAACGAGGGTAATATTGGACAAAAAAAAAACAAATAAAATACTGACCACAAAGTTTAGTATACATACAGAATGGACAAGGCTATAAAAAAAATACATTCGACAACTAAAAAGTATGTATGTATATAGTCGTTCTAATTTTAATTGAAAATGATAAATACGCCTGGGGAACAAAAAAAAGCGGTGCAACTTTATGATTCCATGGACGTGCATATATCTTTTATAAATTCGAAAATTGTGATTTTTTTTTTCATTTAAATCAATATAGGAGATTAAAATTAGCCTGCATACAAAACTCTTAATATTTGTAATATAATTTGCTGTAAATAATGCTTATTTAGTCAGACAATCTCAAAAAATTGTCTGTGTTAATAAACCTAGCTGAAATACACGTCACTGGCGTCTTAAACAAGTAGTTTAAGTTTCTAATTCCTAAAGTCGTAAATCATTTTAACGACGTCGTAAAAATTTGACACAGTGGACCGAACAAATATTAGCAATGTATTATATGCAAAGTGGTTTACCGACAGTGGTTTACGTTGCGCCACCAGCCTCCAGCAGTTGGCCGGCCAGCGCGTTGCCGGCTCTTTAAAATTTTCTTGAGTATAGTAATATACATAAAGTTGTTTTAATTTATAATTATTTTTCCAGCAATTTTTAAAGCTTTATTTTAATGCTAACTAATAAATTTATATCTATGTATTTTTTTTTAAATATTTCCAAACTAGCTTTCTAAGAACGTCACGAACTAACAGTTTACTGAAGTATGAAATATACTTGTATAGTGAGCTTAGCAATTTTAGAAAATAAATCTGACAACCTTGCTTTTTTTCTACCTATTTTCAATTTAGAATGGAAAGATAGTACGTAGATAGGTACATGTTTCATGCTTATGTAAACGTATCTGTCCGTAATTGGTTTAGGAAATATCGTAGAAGCCGCTGAAAGTGAATCCCTTTGAAATCAAAGTATGAAACCCCAAAAGGACACAACATAAGAACTGTTTTTCTGACAAAATACATAGCTGGTCAATCGTATATCATACGATACATATTCCAGTCTACGTATAAGATGTGCTACTTAAGACATAAATCTAGACTACATCTAGAGTTACTAGTGAACTGATATGTTCAAATTCTGATAATTATTATCACTTATCACTTAAGTTGCGGTAAACTAGATGGTGCAAAAATCATTATGTGACATTTGCCATGTAAATAGTAATACAAACTATGTTTGCTACCCTAATGTTGAAGACCTAACTTCTGATAAAATAAACATCTTGACGCAAGTGTATATCATTACTAGGGTTCGGAAAGTGTGCTATTACGCAGAGCCGGACTCATAATCCGCCATGTTATTGACGGAAGATGACATATGAGAGATCAAAAAGATGGAGTAAAAGTGTGTTAATAATATATGTTGTACATACCTGTTGCTTGTGTCATTCAGAAACACCTACTGTCCTCATTGCTTGAGCGTACCCACGACCAGTAAGTAGTATTTCTGCATTCCTTCTTGTTAAACATGAGCGATTTGGCCTGTATACAGTAAGCGGCAGCCTAATGCGTAGATAGCCGAATGAAGGGCAATTGATATTTAACTTCTTTATTCAGTAGATGTAAACATGAGGTGAGAACCAATCGCGATCCAATCGCTAGCGCAGGCGTATGAAAGGCATCCGGTTTGTCGGTAGGGCTGTTTGAGTTAAAATTTGAAATACCATTTTATATTTTATTCTGGTCTAGTGCCTGATTAGAAAAGTGCGTTATTATGAGCGTATTGTAGAAGCACTACATACATTCATAAAACTAAAAATGAATATTTATCACATTGACGAAAAAGTTCAAATAATTAAATGACAGACGGTATGAGCGCGGCCGCCGACAACCGCGGAGATCCGTGACGGGGCAAGGAGAGTGCATTAGTGGGTGGAGCTTAGCGTGAACCATTGGACCGTTCGTTCTGCCTTCGTTCGCTGCGTGCGTTCGCTGTTCTCATATCAACATAATATTCCTATTAGACATTTTAAAATTGTTTCACAGCTCTTTAAAGTAATATTAACTGTTGTAACTTTAAAGTAAATATTAAATGTGAAAAAAGATAACAGTAAACTTTATTATACGATACGCAATTGATCGTACATCAATGCATTTTGTAAATATAGGGTTTTTATAAAGACTTATTATGCACAGTTAAGAGTTACAGTTAGTTCTGGCAACGTTGCTCTTTAGATTTCCTCTAAGACCCCCCTCTTAGCTTTATGTACAACCAAGCCCCTTCTCTCAATCTAGCTCGCTTAAGAAAAAGTAGCTAGGTAACGCCTATAGTATATCCGGATTTTTACCAAAATTTCATTTTTTAATGTAACCAAACTTTGGGTTTTTGAAAAGTAACGAATTTTGGAGAGTAACTATCACGATATCTGTTCAGCGTTTCGTACCCCAGTATTATAAACAAAATGTTGCATCAAACAGATCACAACATCTAAGATCAGAATTAGAAACGAATGTGAGCGACTAAGAGGTAATCTAATGATTCATGTAAGTGTCTGTACGATAACAGTAATATATAAAAAATATTATACTTCCACTCCACTACGTGCATGTGGAGGTAATAATTGACGAGTAATTTACGAATGAAAAAAAGTGATTAGTATAAGAACGTATTAAAAAATTACCTGATGATTGATGAGTTGTGCTGAGTCATTTGGAACCACTGACACTATGCTGCTGATTAACTATTAGACACACTTACTCTGTTATGTACAGCGTTAGTCACCTAAAATTGACCACTTTATTTTTTTTAATTTTCGTCGAATTGAAAAATTCAAAGAAGTATTTTACACTTTATTTATGAATTTTTAGAATCCTCAAACAAATTTTTAAAAATAATTTTAGATATTGAGTTGTAACGGTATAGAAAACATTTTTTTCTTAATTGAACAACCTTTATTATTTTGCTTAAAGATGTTATCCGTAGTTTTCTGATCACGAAAATATATTATTGTTCTACGATTAGTATTACTTCAACTGTTTTCAAGATAGCTTACGTATTTAATCCAATAGGTAAAGTATTTGCAAGTTTAACACAATAAATCAGGAGAGCTATTAATATAGAAAATATAGAATCAAATATCTCGCTATATCTCGAAAAAAGTTAAGGTAATCATGCATTTATTATTTGAGTTCTTTTAAGTTTGTCTAACTATTCTAAAAAACCATGTAAAATCCTTTTTTGAATTTTTCGATTCGATGAAAATTAAGAAAAATAAAGGGAGTGTCAATTTTAGGTGACTAACCCTGTACATATGTACATTGTATTGTATACAATTAATGTGTTAAGAATAAAAATATATATTGGAATTAAACATTTTTTTTTCAGATTTTTCAAATGACATTTTTGGAAATTTCCATTTCGTAATTTTTTAATCAAAAATCGTCCTAGATCCTAAAAAAAAATGAATATTTTTCACATGATTCTAAGACAATTTTGTTCTTGAGAAATTTTGTACAAAAATTAAGTTTTTGAGAAAAAAAAATATACAAAAATATTAAAACATTATACAAAGTTATACATTATACAAAGTTTGTTTTGGCCGCTATTTCGTTTTACTACATTTTTTTTGAAAATAAAATAAAGCCATATATATTTTTAAGTTTAGGCCTCGAGGACGCTATTTTTTCTGGTATAGGAAATTCAGATAAATAGTAATTTTGTAAAAAAATTTTCTTTTTTAAAAATCAATTTTTGAAAAATTCTAAGCCATATCCTGAAAAAGTATGTAATTTTACATCGTAAATGACCTGATCGAAATTTTTTCAGCACCGATAACATTGAAAATAAGCTGGCTGAAAAGTCTAAAAAATCAGAACATGTGGAACTTAATGGGTTAAAAACAAATTATAACAACTAATATTATACCTTCGATAATTCGTCATTTCCTTTCTTAGTGACAATTTTCGATAGTGTTAAATGAAAAATTATCACTAGTACCTAATCTATCTGGTGCTTGAATAATTAAAAGAAATTTACGGTCAATACTTCAAATATCTGGAGGAATTACGAAAAAAAGTTTCACATCTACATAAGTATAATTAAGAAGTAGTGTCATTATTTTAACATTTTCTATTATATTATAAAGACAATATAAAACATATCTACGAAGTATGCTGTGCATGATAACAGAAAAGTTTTATATTACTATAATGTGGTTTATATTTATTTATAAATAATACGTAAATAAACCATATACAGAGTATTCTCAAAAGTAAGAATGGGAAACATTTTTGTTATTAATTTTTTCATTGGTATTCTAAACCAATAATAATAAAAATATTTTCGGGGGTGTTCTATATCCATTATTAAAAATTAAAAGTACAATTTTTAACGTTAATCGTCATTGTTAATCAATTTAAATCATGATTATGAGGCCTATATAAATTTTAATGAGCTTTACTCAAAGATTATTAAGCTTTGAGTAAATCAATGCAAAGAAAATACGTTCAAACTCCATTTTTGTTAAACTTTCTTGGGGTTTTTCAGGGTTGTGGCTGTTTTTTAGGGTCTTTAAAAACCCTTCAATAATAGAGACGACGCACAGTGGGGCCAAATCGAAAAAACCCTGACAAAAGTCCCAAAAAGACCAATAATCATTTTCAATCGTCTTGAGATTGATGACAAAGGGGTTTTTGGGGTCGCTGATTACGAATCCGAACTCAGAATTTACTGTTTGCATCATTGATTATTATTTTTCATTTAAAACTAAGAAAACAGTTAAAAATAAGTTTATTGAAATCTATTTTTTTTTATCAATTAACAAATTTTTAGTTACTACATTCAACAAAAATTATATAGTAAATTCAACCATAATTGTTTTAAACTGGTTTTAATTTTTTTTTGTTATTTAGTAAAAAAAAAAATCTCGTAATCAGACTCAGCATTCGAAACATCTGATGCACTTGAACTATCTTGATCATCTAGTTCAAGACATCCTCAACCAGATATTTCAGTGGTTTGTGTGGGATTTGTCGACAATCTGAAATAAACGGGTCGCTCATTTCGAGAAATCGTTTGAAAACATCTATCGTTTTTTCTCTATAATTTTTGCATGCGAAGCATAGCCGAAATTCTCTAAATAATGTATTACAAGCCTCCTGTGCTTCCTCGGAAGAGAAAGAGAGAGCACACATTCGTATCAACGGTCTCTTGAGCAGTGTAGTATACCACAGCGATACACGAATTTCCACAATAAGTTACGTTAAAATTAGCCGGGTAGCTAAAATTTAGACATTTAATCTATAATACAAATATGTACAACCTGCAACAATGTTTATGGCGGAACAATGCGGAACATTTTACTATTTTCCTTCACAACTACGAATGTTTTTAATTTTTTTGGATTTAAAATCACGTGCACTACTCTCCTTCTCAAAATTTTTTGCTTAAGACAATACAATTTTGTAAAATGTTATCACATATGGACATACTTATAGTAGATGATTCCATTTTATTTCAGTGGATTTAATGATTTTTCCATCGACTTTCGCGAAATCAAACACATGTCTACTTTTCCCTTTTCTAAACGTACCACTGCCTGCTCGCACGAACGCTATGTTTCAACTAACATCTGTACGGCTATAGTAGAGTTGGGTACCTATAACTAATGAATTTAAATGTACTAGGGACTACTGTAGCCAATCCTATGTCGAAAAATCCTTATGTGATACTTTCATTTTTTGGACTTTTGTCCGGGTTTTTTCGATTTGGCCCCACTGTGCGACGCTGAGAAACCACAAGACAGGTTGAGAACGTTTTCCTTGCATTGTTGTACTCAAGCCTACTACACTCGTAAAAATTGTATACATCTCGAAATCTTGATTTAAATGAATTGCACTAAGCCATCCCGAAAGCGGTTATTCGGACCGACATTTAAAACGTATGCCTTTGTTGTGTAGCAATGATGAGAAAATTAATGTCTAATTAAACGTGAAGGAGACCACACCATTCTCATGTGGTGCCTCTCGGTGAAATTGGCTGAATTTGTAATATTTTGCTGTTCATGACCAAACGATCAGAAGTGTCTATGGACTCAAAGGGTTAAAATGAATAGTTTTTTTTCTGATAGGTCCTAATATAAAATGTATTTTATATGTCATCATTGTTATAAGAATTATGCGGAGTCCTTTATACTTTAACAAGCAAAAATTTATATTTTTTTAAGTATTTTGGGCAATTTATGGTTTTAAGTATTTTGGGCAAAATGGTTGCTTTTGGATTTTGTGGTTTACATTTTGAATTTAATTAAAAAAGTTTTGGCCTTTTTGATTAATGTAAAAAAAAGATCTACCTATGTATAGCTACGTAGTAAAACTGGCATTCAATTTGGGAGAAATTATATATTTACATAATTTACCAATAACAGAATTTAGCTAATCCTTTGCAAGCCGTTTGCAAGATTTTCTGGTGACGCAAAAGTTTTTACAAGCTTTTATTTAACTTGCAATGTATGTTTGTTTGTTTGTTTGTATGTGTGTTCGGGTCAAATCTTGCAACTGAATTTTAAAATAGTTATCCTCAACCGATTGAGATGAAATTTTGCATACACGTTTAGTTTGGATGCCAATGCATAATTAGCTAAGTTATGTCAATGGCGGACGGTCTAAGATGGCGGAATAATTATTTTTTGCGCACTCCCATGATATGGGTATCAAATGAAAGGGTTTGCTGAGAAGAAATAAGAAAATAAGATGAATTTCCTCTAAATTCAATATGGCGGACCGCCCAAGATGGCGGACTAGTTATTTTTTGTGCACTCCCATGATATGGGTATCAAATGAAAGGGTTTGCTGAGAAGAAATAAGAAAATAAAATGAATTTACTCTAAATCCAATATGGCGGACCGCCCAAGATGGCGGACTAGTTATGTTTTGCGCACTCCAATGGTATGGGTATCAAATGAAAGGGTTTGCTGAGGAGAATACGAAAAATAAAATGAACACTAAATCCAATATGGCGGACTAGTTATTTTTTGTGCACTCCCATGAAATGGGTATCAAATGAAAGGGTTTACTAAGAAGAATACGAATAAATTAACGTCTGCGTTCAACCCTTCGAGGAGATCGTGTACTACTGCCCGGCTAAACAGTAAGACTTAGCGGGGTCGTGACTTAACTAATATCAACCTATACCCTAGGCAAATTCTAGCGGTGGTGAAAAAAATTCAAAATGGCGAAAAACAAAATGGCCACCATACCAATTTTAAAGAGTTATAACGTGGTATAGGTTAGGGATAGTATGAACAGGTTGAGAAACATTTAGATACAAAAACACGACGATAACTAAAAAATAAATTAATAATAACAAAAAAAATTAAAAACAAGCTTTTATTTAAATGCTCTAAAAAAGAAGAAAATAACATTTAAATTGAATCAAACCCATCAATTTATTACATTACACAATTTATATGATATAAAAGCTTGTCACGAGATTTACTTGTGTAGATAAACAAGAATGTAATAATTATGTAACTTGATCTTAACATAAGAAAATCTAAGAAAAAAAGTATGTACATATTTTATAAAATAGGTAAATACATCTACACAAGTAAATCTCGTGACAAGCTTTTATATCATATAAATTGTGTAATGTAATAAATTGATGGGTTTGATTCAATTTAAAGATTATTTTCTTCTTTTTTAGAGCATTTAAATAAAAGCTTGTTTTTAATTTTTTTTTTATTAATTTATTTTAATTTATTTTACAAGTTTAATGTTAAATTTTGTTGGCTAAAAATCGCTCCTTAAAATATGACATTGGTTCATGTTTCTTTACGAAATTACGAGAATTTCCCATTCTATCAGTCGCCACGCTCCTACATTTCTCGGTTTTAGATAAACATAAAATATGTATTTTATGGTATAAAATATGTTTATCATTTAAATTCGTGTTGAATTAGTTAATGACTTGTTTACTTTTTGAAACGATTTAGCTTATTAATACTAGAATTAGAGAAGTCAGATCTGCACCATATTTAAATTAAAAAACCACAGATTTCCTTATTTACAAGGAATCTCAAATCAGGAATTATGAAGGTGACTAATTGCATTGCGATTATAAACTTGTATGTAAATGTAAAATTCATTATGTAGAATGTGCAGAATAAAAATAAAAGATTCGTGACTACTGCCAATCCCTAAAACCTCGTACAGACCGAGATTCCAACGCAAACCAATCGGTGTGTACAACGCGTTCCACGGTTCCTGTTTTGGGTTGGAATTCTTCTATGTAATTCTAAATTTTTATTGGAATGCCTCTGGAATATCATAAGAAATGATCATATCGGTATGCGCCGGTTGAAACAGTTGTGGAAAATTTGTTATTAAACGAAACGTAAAAAAAATATCTGAAAATCCTGTTTTTTTTTTCTTTTCTTCTGGATAACTCGTGAACTATTCATTTTAGAGAAAATTTGGGATCCATAATGCTTGTGGAAGGGTATGCAGCTCCTGGAGTACTTAAATACCGATACGTTAATATAACGAAATGTTACTGCCTTTGTGATAATTTACCATTGCTTCCTGATATTTAAATTCCTTAACTCGTGAGATATCGGTTAAAAAAAAGCATTAAAATTGGTTTATGAGAAGCCAAAATAATGATACTTTGAGAGCGCGTCGCTGTTTTGATCTCGTGAATTTGGTTTTGAAGCAGCGCGATTGCATCAACTTGGACGGATTATTACACGGTGGAGACTTTAACTGGAATATATTCGCTAGCGGGGTGGTGAATGATTTTTCAAAAAATTCCCGAGACACGTCAACTTTTAAATGTATTTACCTACATTTTGCAAGTAATGTGAAAAATATAGCCCTTCAGGGCTGGCTGAAACCACCCTCGACATGATTTTTTCAAATGCAACCCTATGGCTTGTGACCCCTCATTGTAAAGCTGGTGGAAAGAGGAATCCAACGCACTGATCAAATTTTAATTTTTAGTACGTTTGTAGGGTTGCATACAATTAAAACAATTTAAAAATTAAATTTATTTTCAACGTAACAATTGTTCAAAATGTGCACCATTCACTTGTTGGCAGCATCCCAGTCTGTGGTAGGTTTCGTCCCTTACATTATGCAACATTTGCGGTGTTATTTTTACGATTTCCTCTCTTATCCTTTCCTGCAGATCTGCTATGTTGTTGGGTTTCTAAATGTAAACCATACTTTTAAGATGTCCCCACAAAAAGAAATCCAGTGGTGTATGATCTGGAGATCTTGCTGGCCACTCAATATTACCTCGCCTCCCAATCTACCTACCGGGAAAAAAATTCTGTCCAGATACTGACAAACAATGGCAGCATAGTGTGGTGGGGCCCCATCTTGCTGGAAACCATAACCTCTCGTCGGTCAAGTTAGGGTTTAATGCCAGCACGAACTGGCATTAGTTCGTGCTGGAGTAAACGCAAGTATCTTGCTCCGCTCCATTAAGAGTGTCATCAAAGAAAAATGGTCCTACAATTCTATCTTGTATTATTCCGGCCCACACATTAGTTTTCTGTGGGCGCTGAGTATGAAGTTCCCTCATCCAATGGGGGTTCTCTTCAGCCCAGTAACGACAATTTTGGCGATTTACGTGCCCATTTAATGTAAAAGTAACCTCGTCAGAGAAAACTATCCACTCTAAAGATCAGGTAAAGGTTTTGATCAATACAAGTCAGCAATAAATCGCAAAATTCCACTCGTCGATCTAGATCATCTTCAATAGCTCTTGAACAGCTTGCATTTTATATGGGCGTTTTTTCTCATATTTAAGTATTTTTAAAACTGTTTTGTGATTAAGATTACTATCACGGGCCAGTTGACGGGCTGAAGTGATTGGATTTTCTTCTAGAGCAAGCAACAAATTCAACTTCGTGTTGTCATCAACAACAGCCTGCCTCTTACTCGGTACTTTCCTGACATGACCCATCTCTCGATATTGTGCCTCAATTTTGACTGTCAAAAGTTGACTGTCTCGGGAATTTTTTGAAAAATCATTCACCACCCCGCTAGCGAATATATTCCAGTTAAAGTCTCCACCGTGTATATTTCGGGAACCAATTAATGAAATTATTTTTTTTATGAAGCGTCTATTCGAGTACTTTTATGCTATGTCTTTTAAATTCCATTTGATCGAACATTCGCAAAGCTATTTAAATTGTTTATAAGTCAAAAATGTTTATGGCTCTAAAATATCGCTAATTAGTGTTCTCCGAATGAATGGATTTTAAAATTTTAAAAAAATGTTCTAAACGCTATTTTATAACTACTTAAAAAGGTAGGCTTTTTTGAATACTCTATAAAGTTTGGAAAAATCACGTTTTTTTTTTAGCAAAAGGCTGGATTGCAAAATTACTGTGCAAAAACTATCACTCGATTTGGATGAAATTTGATGTGTTGTTGTATCATATAAAAAAAGTTGTTTTAGCCACGATATGAAGGTTGCATGTATAATCTCAGTGGTCGGAAAACAAAACGTGAAAAAAAAACGTTGTTTTTTTTTAACTTTTTTTCAACTCAATTTTTTTCCAATGATTGCTATTTTTGCAGAATATAATGCATCTGTTTTTAATTTCTAACTTACCACACCTTGTGTGTTTGCTCTCTTCAACTTTTCTCCAAAATGAATAGTTCATGAGTTATCTAGGAGAAAACAAAAAAAAAACGGAAACGGATAGTTTAGAGACTTTTTACATTTTGTTTAATAACAAATATTCCACAACTTTTTCAACTGATGCATATCGAAATAATACCATATTTTCTTATGATATTTCAGTAGTACCAAACTGCTCCAGACGGTGTAATTCACAATTCACATCTAAATTTTGGTACGGTCGAATGTGTTTCGGTCTCTTCCAACTCACCAGGCCATCGCCACATGCGCCATCGTTGGCGGTGGTTTGCATTTGAACTTGGTCTGTACGAGGCTTAAGAAACCTACATTATATTATAACTTCAGTTCTCCGGCCACTTTTCTTGTAAACAGTGATTCAGCATATCTACATCTAATTTTAGCGTAAAGTGTAAACCAGTAGCGGCGACTGGCGAAATTTGAAATACACGTATCTTCATAATTACTAAACCTAAAAGCGATTATGATAAAAAAAATCAATACATAGGAGGTATGTAAATTAAGTAATGAGACTGATTAAATTTTTTAATCTAATAGAATCACAATTCAGTATTGTCTCCTTCAAAATAACTTCCTTGGGAAGCCCCAAAGCGCTGGAGACGGTTCTTGCATTCCTCATAGCAGTGCTGGAACTCATATACTGGAATATCCTTCAGCTGGTCGGTTACAGCCGTTTGAATGTTTTCTATGGTCCCAAAATGACGTTCCTTGACGATTTTTCAATCTTGGGAAGAGAAGAAAGTCACAAGGACTCAAGTCCGGCGAATAAGGACGCTGAGGAGCCACAGGAATGTTTTTACTGGCTAAAAACTCGTTTACTGAAATGGGTGTGTGACAAGGCGCATTGTCGTGATGCAACGTCCAGTTGTTCTTGATGTTTGGTCTCACACGCATGACGCTTTTTTTGAAGATTTTCAAGAACCTCTCTGTAAAAGTATTGATTTACTGTTTGGCCTGGAGGCACAAACTCTTTGTGGACAATTCCCTGGTTATCAAAAGAACAAATCAGCAAGCATTTGATCTTCGACTTGCTCATTCTTGCTCACTCAAACACCCAAGTCTCATCACCAGTAATGACACGTTCCATAAAATAGGAATCGTTTTCAATCGATTCGAAAAAGTCAAGACACTCTTTTGCTCCTAATGTCCTTTTGTTCCTGCGAAAGATTTTTTTGGAACCGTTTTTGCGCAGATTTTTCTCATCCCCAATTCATTAGTCAAAATCTTATGAACAATGGTGTGATTCAAATTTAATTCTTCCTCGATTATTCTTGTCGTCAACCGACGATCTGAACGCACAAGATTCCGTATTCTATCGACGTTTTCATTGAAGATGAAGGCCTTCCGTTGCGTGGTTCATCTTCAGTCGACTTCCTTCCTTATGAACCTAAGCTCTTGAAAAAACACTAACTCGTAAACGGGTTGAAGTTTTGCAAAAGTATCCGTTGCGCTGTGTCTAAGTCTGGAGCTAAACCTGATAGCACACCGTTGCTCAAAATTAATGTCACTCATTTTTAAAACGTACTAGAAAAAATCGTCACAAAGAACAAACAAATTACTCTAACAAGTTCAAACTTGTACTGAAGGTGCATTACACGTTAACCTACCGCCCTTCCAAGTCCCGTCTCCGCAGTGTAACTAGATCACGCGTTACGTAGCCAGTCTCATTACTTAATTTACACACCTCGTACATGTCCCACACCAGAAAATCTCGAGAACGACTTGCGTAATATTTTTTCCTAAGTGCATACACTTTTAATTCTTGTGGTTTATTCTGAATTTCGAGGTATGTAAAAGGTATGTCAAATTTTTTTTTTTCATATAAATATTTCGTTACTGAAATTTTATAATGGCTGTAACTTCAATAGACCTGAATAAAACGAATATTCGTTTTTTTTATTATTATTATTATAAGTTTCATTTTAAGTTTCTTTACTATACCGTTTTTCAGCGACGACACAATTTTATCTTCGTCTCACTATTTACTTATCGCTGAAGTGGATTCCTCTCCCTCCATCGACCCAAAACTGTGAAATGTTGCGCAGCACCACTACAATGTTTTAAACCAGTCTAAGCAGACCGTTTTAAAAAAGAACAACCCGCTTTAAAACATTTCGTCAGTGACATCACTTTTTGGTCGCTAAAATGAAAATATTCAAACAAACGAAACGTTTTACAACATTTAGTCGCTGAAAATGGTTTAGGTTTAATATCAGCCCTCTAAAATATGATGTAGGTCCCATGCTTCATTATGAAATACTACAATTCCAAGTTCATCTAGCCACCACTGGTGGTAACTATTATAATTGAAGGTCACCTTTTTGCCACGGTCGTGTCGTCGTTTGCATTTATTATTTACATATATTCTGTCAAATTTAAAATTAAAACTATTGATACCGAAAATAACTTCATTATTAATTCAATGTGTATTTATTTTATCTTCTTGTATTTAACACAAATTTTGAAGAAAAACAACGTTTTTCTCCAAACTTCTTTGAATCTCTAAATTTATTATACTATTCGTAGTTCTCAGTATTCGTTGCCCAAGAGATTTGTATTTGTCGACATTCGTGCCGAATTCTTAATGTTTTGGTATTACTTACGTACAGGGTGTCTACTTTTATTTATGTACAAATCCATACAATTCTCATTTTTCAAGATAATCCATTTAACTTTTTTTTATTTAAAAGTCATCGAGAACTGTTTCTGACCCTGCCGTCGTTTTTAAGATTCATCCCCATGGCCTTATATTCTCGAAATTCAATAAAACCATTTAGCGATTTTTTTATTTAAAATCTGAATCCATAGTGAATTCATACTTACTTCAAAAGTGACAATTCAAAAATCTATTACCTATTTTTGGCTATTACCATGAACATATATGGTAAACATTATTCCATCGATCCTCCAAAGCTTAATTTCAAAACCCATCCGTCAAATGACCAAATTTTAAATTGTGTATTTTTCTATTTTACTTTATTGTTATTATTATTGTTTACACTGTTACATTATTTTTAAACATTATGTCGAATTATTATTGTTACATTATGTCGAATTGCGTGAATTTCTAGAGGAAGAATATTGTAAATAAAAACCACATTTTTAGCTGAATTTATTGACTACATAATAATTCCAACTAAAGTAGGTAAATCGTTTTTTTTGGCTTTTTTGAAAAACAAACGCTTTTAAGTTATGTCACTTTAGTAGCAAGGGAGCGATATGTCGAAACAGTTAAAAGTTGTCTAGACTCTTTTGTTTAACCTAACTGTCGTAGACAAAAAAAATGGTTTTGGTTTATTATGTGTATGTGTTTAATAATTATAATAATATACACCTACAAGAAAAAAAAATGTTTAAAAAAACAAAATATAGTTTTTTGTCTACTACAGTTAAGTCAAAATTAATTGATTCTAGATAACATTCAACTGTATTGACATAATTCCATGGTAGACTTGACTCGTCTAGCGGCTCTCAAACTTGATATTTAGCTCAACTTTGAGATGGTATACAAAGAAACATATTGTATATTTTTTGTTCAAATTTCGCATGTGGGGGTTTTGAGGAGTCCTATGGATTCACATTTTAAATTGAAAAATAGCTAAATGGTTATATTGAATTTCGGGGGGTATAAAAAAATCGGAGCAGGCCAGGGGGTGAATCTTAAAAGCGAGGGTAGGTTCTGAAGAAGCAGTTTTCTTCTTTCCTTTAAAAAAAAGTTTAATCGATTATCTTGAAAAATGAGGAGTTTATGGATTTGTACATGAATAAAAGTAGACACCCTGTATATGAATACATTAGACAAATTATTTTATATTTGATTGCTTCCAAAGATCCGATATCAAAATAAAATAAAGGAAGAGGGTCAATGAGGGGGGCTTTTTCGCTCATAGTGTAATCGTGAAATAAAACTTTGTTTGTTAATTTGTTAGCTTAATATTTGTGGAAGATTATTTTGTAACCTATGGAATTTCACTATTTGAGCGATTTTTCAAAGTTTTTGTTATGTTTTCCTTTAATTTAGTCATGTTTCTCTTAGAGGCGCTTAATGTCTCAGTGTAACATTTTCCTTCTTTTAAACTCACCGACGAAAAAATACGTTTAAAAACCAAAGTGAAACGTTGAACGCTTTTTAGTGAATAGCGACTACATTAACGTAAAATGACAAAACCATTGAAAAAACGCTGAAAAAAGACTTTCACAAATATTTAGCCAACGAAAATCACAGAAACATAAACACGACGTAACGTATATTAAACCGAAACGGCAATCGTATTATATGACCCCCACCCCATCTCAGCTGCATGTCGCCCATTCTTTCCAAGTTCGGTAGGTCCAATCTGCTATGATCCTCACGTCCGCGATGTATATTTATTACACGTATACGGGCTAGTGCGGCCCTGTAATGATCCTCTCATTGGCGATCTCTAGTCATATCTATACGCACGTTTAAGAAATTAATTTAACTGAGATTTTTGTTTTCGTTTCTGTTTTATGTTTTAGTTACATTTGGGATACACTTTTGTTTTTATTTTTGTTTATTTTACATGTTACTATAAGGCTTATTTACGGTGTTTTTCTCGACTATAAATGTGGAATTAATTTTATAGATTCTTAATATTTTATAATCAGTGAATTTCTGCGAATTTTAAATGTGGATCTAACAGACTTGACAAACAAAATTCAGAGGTTCATAATATTGTATATTCGGAAAACAATATTCGCGACGAGTCTTTTATTGCCAGCGCAGCGTTCAGATTACCGATGTAGCGTTCGTACTGTAACTTCATGATTTGGTTATTCGGACTAGCGGGTGTTCGAATTAACGTGTGCGGTTTAAAGAGGTTGTACTGTACAGTGGCGCAGCCAGAAAACGTTCTTGGGGGGGGGCGAGTCCCCAGTCAAATTTTATTTTCTTTGTAGTAGCATACACAATATGATATTATTCCGTGAAAACAAAAATCTTGAAAAATGTGTTTTTATTAAGGTCTATTAAACAATGATAAACGTATAAAAACCCAAAAATTATGCAATTAATTATGAAGATGCATAAAACGACCATGATTTTTTGTTGGTTGTTGGCCTATCTTTTTATAGGCAAGTTTCGATTTTCTTATGGCGCCCCCATGTTGGATTTTTGCACGATATATTACACTTGGGTCCAAATTCAAATCTGGCGCCCATAAGAAAATCGAAAAATTGACTAAAAAAAGATGAAGATCTAGTAGGCCTAGACAATTTCTAAAACCTCCAGTAGATTCAGCATATCAGTATATGTAGATATACCACATTTCATTACATTTGCCGCAATATTAAAAAATATATAGGAAAACACAAGATTTCAGTTTTTACAGCATATTTCAGGAACGATGCCATGTATTTTCATATTTTTCAACGACTTTGTATTTTAAGCAACCCTGTATGTCTTTTAGTTTAAAACATTCCATGCACCTCAAAAGTGACCACCACGCAACACGCAAGATAATTCTAAAAGTTTCGTGACACATTTTCCAAGATATTGCTTGTATTTATATTATCTATTACTTTGACGATGATTATTAATATTTCCCTCAATTCATCTACATAATATAGTAACAAACCTTTCTTTATAAACCTCATTTTTCATATAGCCCAGTAAATAAAATCAAACGGCATTAGGTCAGGACGTCTAGGGATGATCTTATTAGTCCATTTTCACCATTTGATATTGATACTCACACGATATCTTATTGTTTCCAATTTAAAAAAAAAAAACCTTTTGCGCTGACTTTACAAACTGAATATTTTTGATAATACCAGCAAAACTATAGATACATGAAACCTTATATTGCTGAAATCAGAAAAAAAAAAACACGAGGATTTCGATTTTCCAGTAACCTTTCCAATAACCTTGTAATTCATTTGTTTTGAAGATCGCATATTTTTTATTACGACGTATAAAATCTTGCAAAAAAGTGATTAATAACACAGCCACACAAAAAAAAGTTTCTGACCTGGGGATCTCACTATGTGTACAATATGTTTTTGGGGTCGCTGAATCCCAGAAGTTTCATCCCAGCACGTCTGGGTTCGGCCATAACCTCAAAAAAACACCCTCTTTGCTATATCCGTTAAAACCACAAACCCTATGGCTCCGAAACCTCATAATCATATAATACACTAACCAAATGATCCCACAACCTAATAACTCCATAACCACATAACCCGATAACCACATAAGCCCATAATCACATAACCCCATAACCCTAAAACCCGGTAAAAAAAAAAGTTTCTGATGTGGGGGTCTGACTATGTGTACTATACGTTTTTGGGGTCGCTGAATCCAAATCCGGGGTCAGTTTCAGCTGCTTGGAGCACGTCTGGGTTGGGCCATAACCTCAAAAACCACCCTGAAATTTGCTATATCCCGTTAAAACCACAAACACTATGGCTCCGAAACCTCATAATCCTATAATACAATAACCGAATGGTTGTACATTACGTTGGATTACGGCATGTACATACATATACAGTCGGAGTTATTTATTTATTCAGAGATTCATTAATTTATTTACAGATTTATTTATGTATAGATTTCTTTATGGTGTATATTTGCTTGAGAACTGTAAAATCAGTTTCATTGTGAGAGATTGCATTACATGATTACAGCATCGAGTTATAGGGTTATGTAGTTATGTGGATATGTGGTTATGTGGCTGTGGGGTTATTGGGTTATTGTATTATAGTATCATGAGGATTAAGAGCCATAGGGTTTGTGGTTTTACGGATATGGTGAAATTCAGAGTGTTTTTTGAGGTTATGGCCGAACTCTAACGTGCTGGAATAAAACTGACCCCGGATGCAGATTCCGCGACCCCAAAAACACATAGTACACATAGTCAGACCCCCACGTCAAAAACTTTTTTTTTACCGGGTTTTAGGGTTATGGGGTTATGGAGTTATTAGGTTGTGGGGTCAGTTGGTTATTATATTATAGGATTATGAGGTTTCGGAGCCATAGGGTTTGTGGTTTTAACGGATAGAACAAAGAGGGTGTTTTTTTGAGGTTATGGCCGAACCCAGACGTGCTGGGACGAAACTGACTCAAAAACGGATTCGGATTCAGCGACCCCAAAAACATTTAGTGCACATTGTGAGACCTCCAGGTCAGAAACTTTTTTTTGTGTGGCTGTGTAATCATTAATTTATTATTAATTTTTTGAATTTTAGAATCGGTCCAGAAATTATCAAATTACGGGAGGGGAGGACATTTATGATATATCACCTTGTAGATACATATGTGTATATGTATCTACAGTTGGTTGTTTCAATAAGTACATAATTATAATCTCTATATGTATTTGGAGGTAACTCAGTGAGTATTAAGTATACATATTTTTTTACATACACATATACAGTGGCGGCAAATTAAATAAGGACACTGCAGACAACTGTAAAAACCGTGTTATAACTATGAAATTTATCATAATTCAGAAATGATGCATGTTCAAAACTGAAGTAATATTTGTCATTTTGAATGGTAAAGCCTAGACGTCTAAATCTTTATATTGCATGGATAGAGCGCTACAGAGTTTAGGATTGTCAAATGCAAGCGGAAAATTAAATAAGGACAACAAACACCTGCGTTTGTATTAAGACGCATTGGTGCTATTCTTCAAGCCATAGACATAAACAAGGTGCTGTTCTTCAAGGCCACGTACATAAACTGGCATGCACTGTTCAGAACAGTTGTATAGTAACCGTCCAACGGCAACGCTTATGCGAATGTCTGAATAAGAATGCTCAGAAATCACAGATTTGTACTGTTGCAAACACAGCAGCAATTATTGCTTTATATAATGAAAAATACTCTAATAAGAAAAATAGCCTGGCAGATAAACTGTCCAAAAGGTCAAGTACATCACGGTATCCGCTACTTCAAAACATATAACACATGCGAAAAGACTTCCCGGCAACAAAAACGAAAACGTCTGTAAGGTTGGACAGGAAAATTATTCGACTGACCAAAACTAATCCTTTGAACTGCCAGACATTTATAGGAAATTAAAACAAAGAGATAACCTCTATCAATGTCGGGGTACATACAATACGCAATCGACTCATTGAGGCAGACTTGCATAGCCGAATTGCTGACAGAAAACTTTTAATAACAGAGCAAAACAGAGTGAAACATTTGCAGTTCGCATGAGACCACTTAAACTGGACTATTAATGATTGGAAGTTAGTATTATTCAGAGACGAAAGTAAAATAACCAGAATATGCTCAGAAGGGAGGGCCTATGTACGACGTAATAAAAATGAAGAATTGAATCCACGTTATACAGTTAAGGTGGTCAAACATGGAGGTGGAAGCATTATGATTTGAGTTTGTGTATCATGGTATGGAGTGGGTCTTTAAAAAAATGATGGAAGAATGGATCAACATAAAGAGAAAGATATTTTACAGAACACGATATTGCCTTATAGGACTGAGGATCATTTGCCCATATTGTGGAAGTTTCAACACGAGCTTAAACATAGAGAGTGTCTAATTGATATGTATCTGAAAAAATAAATGTATTAAACTGGCCCTCCAATAGCCCAGACCTCAATCTTATCGAAAATATATGGCATGAGGTGAAAAGGCAAGAAAAGAAAAAGACAAGAATATTTCGAATCAACATCTACTACTTGCTGTTGTACAGCAAGCATGGAACACCATACCACTCCATGCATGTCGAAATTTATCAAATCTATGCCAGGACGTTGTCAAATCGTAATTCACGCCCGGGGATTTCCTACTAAATTTTCAGGCTTACTAATTAGTTAATAATTACCGTAATTCGAATTCTGTACACATTATCCTTATCATGTTATTCTGTCCTTATTTAAATTTCCCGTGGCAATGTTAATTTTCTTGCATAACCCTTATTTACTTTGTAGTTTTAAGTGATTAGTTTTATTCTCCTTGTTAGTTGCTTTTTCTCTTAATAAGTTAAGTAGATATTCAGTAAACAATCGATATTCAACCGCCTTTTTTCTTGCTAGTAACCACCAGTCACTGTGAAATTAGACTGTCCTTATTTAATTTGCCGCCACTGTATGTATATGATGATTTTTGAAGTATACCTAGTATTCACTTTAAAATGTGAAAGGCATGACATTGTCCCTTTTTTTCAAAAAAATGTAACTAACAATAAGATTCTTAACAAGTAAACCTAAATACTAGCGTCAAAAGTCTAAGAGAATTAATTGGATATACGAAGGTGAATCAAATGAAAACCGCAATTAATTTTGTTCCACTATTTTAATGCAAGGATAATGTTTGATTGTACATCATTTTTCGTGATAGTCCCCTCCCAGGGCAGTGCACTTTCGCCATTGGATAGGTAGTGCTTCGATACGGCGTGAGAAAAATTATTTTGGTTGACTCTGTAGCTCGTGCACCGCCGATTGGACGTCTTCATCAGGCTTGAACTTCTATCCTCCAAGGTGTTCCTTTAATGGAAATCAGATGGTGCCAAGTCAGGCGAGTATGGCGGATGTGGGAGGCACTTGAAGCGTAAATTGTCGACGGTTTTCATGGTTGCACGAACAGAATGAGGACACGCGTCATCATGTTGACGCAAAACACCTGCGCTCAGCAATTCCCTTCGGTTTATGCAATCGCTGGCTTCAAATGGTTCTTGATAAGGTCGATGATGTGGCACTAGTCACTGTCGTACGTGGGGGTATGTAGTGTTCCAAAATAGGACCTTTCTTATCCCAGAATAAACTCATAACTTTCCCTACAGAGGGCTTACGGCGAAACTTCTTTGGTTTTGCCGAAGACGAATGTCTCCATTATTTGCTTGCACGTTTCCGCACTTTGCTTTTAACGCCTCCGGTTGAAAATTTTCAAACGCCTAGAAAGAAAAAAGATTTTTCTAATGGCACTTTTGCCGTTTTTATTTGATTCTCCCTCGTATTTTCCATTATCTAGTTTATGTTTTTTCTTAATATTATGTATTTACATTGTTGGTTGAAATAAAATATGCACAAGCGTCAAAACAGTAAATAACTTTGTTTTCAATATAGCTAAACGTTTAATCTTCAATGTTTACTATTTTTAGACGTATTTAGAAAAGAAAAGTCTAAAAATATTAATGTCTATGAACCTCATCATTTTATTTTGGGTTGCGGTTTCGTGATACTTATGGATAAAATAAATGTACCTGCGTTCATAAAACGAGCAAATAAAACGTTAGATTTATCGCTACGGGGGCTTATAAATTTAATGATTTTACTGCTGAAATAGGCCGCAGAGCAAATACAACGTGAAATAACAACTGTGATATCGCAAACTGTTTGATGCTGATAATGTTATCTTGCGTCGACAATAATGGTCTGAATATAAAAAAATGTATGCATATACCTACACAGTACGGTAAAATGCTCGGTAAAATGTATTACCTCGCAATCCTGGGATTAGGGAAAACTTCAACCAAAGAAATCAAAGCAACTTAAATTCGAATAAAAACGGTTTATGGGCGATGATTTCGACCTAATTTTGTGTAACTGGATAAAAATATTACCTACATTTTACCTTGATGCAAGTGATAATTGTTAAAGAAAATAAACATATATTTAGCTCCTAGTTTTCCACAGAATACGTAGAGATTTAAATAGTATCTGCTACACTTTCTGACAAAGTCGTAGACGATTCAGCATACTTTAAATGAAACTACTGTTGTGAGTTATAACATAACTGTATACAGCTTCTGTGAATATTTCCATGTTTATTCATTTTACTGAAATAAACATTATAATTATTATGTTGTAAAATTAGTACTTCTTATCGCACAACAGTTCAAAAAGCAAATAGGAATACCAAAACATACATATATACGGAAAATGAATTTTGTTCCCGAAATGTGAGTATTGTATCGGTATTGTATAGTATATGGTCAAAAAAAACGTGCCAATTCTGGTATTGTGTCATATCAAATTGAATTACTTTCTTAATTTTCTAGGGATTTGAACCAAACTTGGCATATAATGGTGAAAATTCCAAATGGCGGATCTAATATGACGGACAAAAATTAAAAATTTGTGCGAATGTGAAAAATTATATGTAGGGATTTATGATCTCTGATAACAAATCTGAAAACAGATTTTGAACATTTGCGCTAACCTAGATGAAAAGCAATACAGTTTGTGTAAAGCGGACATCGGCCAGTTGTGAAAAAGGTGCTAGAGATTGCTATAAAGATCATTCATGGAAGTAACGTACAGTAAATCATATCTATGCAAAATAATATAAACTTTTTTGCATGAGTTTTAAGTCCATAAATACCAAATGGATATGTTCCATCTTCCTTAAAAGCTACAAATTTTAAAAACTTCCTTTGAACTCAATAGAGTCAACATATATAGTGTAATGAGGGTTCCGTATTATAAACCCACCACATTCTAGCTTAGAACGTATAAAAGCGTTAAACAATAGAAACAAAGTTTGTGTGTTTTGAAAATCCCTAGCGTTCCTAACAATGAATCCTAGAATTTTATATGCCGATACCGCTATTTTATCAACGTGGAAATTAAATTGCAATTTTGTGTCGAATGTAATTCCTAGGTCCTTCAACGATTCAGCTCTGTTCTGTGAAGAACTACCTAGCATATAAAAAACACATAACACACAAAGAGTCAATACTAACTAAACATTTTTGTCTGTGGTTAGAATCAACTAAACATAACGTTTCAATGTTCAACAACAAATACGCTTATGATAAGTTTTTTAAAGAACCTCTCTGTAAAAGTCTGTTGTTTGTAAAAGTTCTGTTCCCTGTAGAAGTGTGTTGATTTACTGTTTGGCCTGGAGGCACAAACTCTTTGACAATTCCCTGACTATCAAAAAGCAAATCATGCATTTCATCTTCGACTTGCTCATTCTTGCTTTTTTAGGTTTTGGAAAGCTTGAAGGGTGCCATTCCATACTTTGGCGCTTGGTTTCCGGGTCGCACTCAAACACCCAAGTCTCATCACCAGTAATGACACGTTTCATAAAATGAGGATCATATTCAATCGATTCCAAAAAGTCAAGACACCTTTCTCTCCTGACGTCCTTTTGTTCCTGCCAAAGGTTTTTTAGAACCAATCTTGCACAGATTTTTCCCATCCCCGATTCGTTAGTCGAAATCTGATGGACAGTGATGTGATTCAAATTTAGCTCTTCCCCGATCATTCTTGTCGTCCACCGACGACCTGAACGCATAAGATCCCGTATTCTATCTACATTTTCATCGGTTCTTGAAGAAGAAGGCCTTTCGATGCGCAGTTCATCTTCGATCGACTCTCTTCCTTCTGAGAATGCCTTAAACCACCGAAAAAAGCTGGGCTCTATAGGCGTGTTGAAGTTTTGAAAAAAGTATCCGTTGAGTCTTTGCAAGTCTGAAGCAAAACTTGATAGCAAACCGTTGCTCAAAATCATGTTACTCATTTTTAAAACGCACTAGAAAAAAGCTGTTTACGAAAACAGTCACAAAGAACAAACAAATGACTCTAACAAGTTCAAACCTGTACTGAAGGTACAATACATGTTAACCTACCGCCCTTCCAAGTCCCGTCTCCTCAGTGTTGCTAGATCGGGCGCTACGTTGCCAGTCTCATTACTTAATTTACACTCCTCGTACATATTTCCATACCGCGCGCCTGCATCTTCACCCTTTCTGAATCTGAATATTGCCGGATTTTTATAATGACTCAAAACAATAGAAAATGTCGTTTGCACCGTTTCAACAATTCCAAATGTATTGTTTCAGGCTTACAGACACAGACCCCCTGGTGTATGCCGCGATAGATCCCTGAATAAACAAGATGACGCTGCCAATTCAGCCGCTGTGCAGCGATAAACCCTCTTTGGCACTTCGCAACGGTGGGGTAGTGGGAAGAAGGAGGCCCCCTTGCCTGAGCGCCGCATGGGCCGACCCGCCCATCACCAGAAGGGAGAGGCGAAGAGCGGTGTGTTCTTGGTCCGTGGGGTACGGGACACTGACGGAGTTGGAAGAAACGGCGGCAGTAGACAACCAGAGTTTCACAACTTTCAAGAAAGGTTTGTACCCTTATTATTTACAGTTGGATAATGAAGGACTGAAATAACGTAAATAAGAGAATAAAAACAGTCCGTAAACCACCGTAACTACCATAGAAATAGTCTATGGTAGTGTTTTTTACGGTGTTTAGTTAGTAGAATATACTAACTACCAAATACGTAGTAAGAATAGACTATTCATGCGAGGAATGGGGATGTACAAGAATTAGGAAAAGACCAGTCTGCGTAGACCAGTAGTCTCCAACCAATGGAGAAGTGGCCGAGTGACTGCAACGCCACCACCATTCCCCCACTACAATACAGTCAGATGCAGGGCAGACAGCTGCAATAATACTTTTATGCTAATTTTACTGCTAACCGAAATGCTGTAATAATACTTTTATTCGTTATCAATGACAGTAGCAACTTTTTTCACCTTCAATGTACTCCCCATTGGCGATCTCCACACTGCTCTATACGGCGTTTCCATTGTCGAAAGCAATACTGGAAATCCGCTCCTGTCAGCTGGTTCAGAACCTCCGTCACTTTTGCTTTAACCGCTTCCACACTTCCGAACCTTGTCCCCTTCAATGTCACCGTGTCTAACAAGCCTGGATAAGTGTCTATGTTGTTTAGAATGTCAGCGCAAATGTTCATTATTGATTCCTTTTGCCCGGGAGTGAAGAATTTTGGCACCATTTTTTGCGCAAACTTTTCGTATGTTGAACGATTCATGCAAAATCTGGCGAACACATTCTTTGTCGATTCCTGCTATTTCAGCAAGCCCTTAAATATGTAGACGACGATCGGGGATTCATTTACCAATTTCTTCAATGTTTTCGTCCGATTTGGCGTTGAGGGCCGTCCGGGACGCGGATCATCTTCGTTCCTTTCACGTTCCTCTTTAAACCGTTTAAACCATTCAAAAACTTGTGTGCGGGATAAACGTTCATTCCCGTACACTTCTTTTAACATTGCATAATCTTCTGTAAAAGTTTTCCCCAATTTAACAAGAAACTTGATATTAACCCGTTGCACCATCTTAACACTTAACATTTTTTCGACGCGTCACTGATGCATTGACTAATTCAAACGACTGCTACAATCAAATTGAGCTACCCACTGGCTTGTCCAGCGAGCTCAGGGTGGAGAAGTGTCACTAGACACAGTTCCGCTCAAACTTGTCACGACACGCTCGCAGCGCGCTGGTAGCAGTTCTGTAATTTAATAGCTACACCTCGTATTCTTACTATCTCTGAAAAATACTAATAAATAATAAATGTCATACAGATTGAACATAGTTCTCGGTAAAGGGAATCCCAGTTTCATGTATAAGGTTGTCACTAGAATTTAATGGCTCTCTTACATCACTAGAATTAAATTGAAAGCAAATATTCATTAAATTTAACCAAGTTTTGAGAGTTAAGTGTATATCCAGTATAAAATAGAACGACGAGAAGAAACACACATTTTCTTCAATGGTTTTGGCAGTCCTTCATTTATTATTTGTCAGATAGCGCGAAGATCTGAGATGAAAATATACAGGGTTACTACAAATAAATCCTACTTATTACTACAGGGTTACTACAAATACATTAAAAACGTATTTCACAAAGTATTACAGCTATATTACTAAAAGAGACATGACAAAGAAGGAAAAATGCCGAAGTTTAAAATGTGCACTTCGTGCACAACGTTCGTAGTAATCGTTCAGGTGCCAGCGCAGATCCAACGTGCAAAGGGCGACGGTGCAGGAGAAAGCGTTTTATGTTTTCGAATATGCGAGGAGTTTGACGGTGATCATGGTACAACGTGCACTTCGAAAGCAGTACGAAAGAGAACTGCCAGATCACGAAAGCATTCCTGCAATGGTGTATCGCTAAGGGTACGTTTCCATTGCACGCTATGCGATGCTATGCTATGCCATGCGAGGCGATGCGTTGCTATATTTCTTGATTTTTCAATCAGACGTGTTTACATACATCGCTATCCCGCTATCAGTGAGTTTTTGTATTAATTGCCGGTCATGAATACTAGTGATTATTTGATCGAAAACTCTGTATTAAAATACTACGTGATTATGAAGAAAAAATAAATAAAAAAAAGAGTCGGAAAAAAACCTCTGGATCCATACAATTAATAAAGGTAGAAGACGATTTGGAGAGTTTCACCATCTGTTTAAAGAACTTGAAAAGGATCCCAACAAATTTCATGAGTATTTTCGCATGTCTTCAGAAACATTTCAATATATACTGAATGGCATCTCTCCATTGTTACAAAAAATTACTACGAATTTTAATGGCTAATATTAATTTTTCGGCGTCCATGCGTGCAATAGGTACAAACGGCTTCACGATACTGTCTATTTTGGGCTAATTAGCGCGATAAAATCCAGCAAATTTGATTTTCAAACACACGCTCGCACTCGGCGCTATTAGCATTGCGTCGCATCGCTCTGTATAGCACGCTGTCGGAACATTTAGATAAATATTCGTATGTTTGTTTTACTAGCATCGCCTGGCATGGCATAGCATAGCATCGCATAGCGTGCAATGGAAACGTACCCTAATTCAAGGATACAGCTTCGGTGTTCACTGATCAGTACAGAAACGTAAAAGCATGAGTAGATCACGAGTTTCTGACGACACAGTTACGGCAAGTTTCGTCCATACACGGTGAGTTTTTTTCGATGTTTTGCATGGGGATCTCGGAGACTAGCGGAGCTAGAAGAAAGGTTAAATGAGGAGATTTTCAGTTTTTGGGCCCTATTTGCTGCGCCTTTTGGATTTTTAAAAAAAAGTTCCTCTAGCTTTGTTATTTCTGATTTTACAGAAAAATTGTGAATACGAAAATTGTAGAAACTTATGTTCCTAATTAAATGATCCCATTCAATTTTGCATGTAATCTGTCATTTTCGAGATATGACATAACCTTCGATTTTTTTTAAATACAAACCATAGTTTGCTATAACTTCATAAAACCGAGCATTTTAGGCTTTCCAACGATTTAATATGGTTATTTTTAAAAAATACTGGAGTTATGCCGGTTTCTCTTTTTATTCTGAAGTAGTTAGCCGTGGAAAAATGACATGTTTCTAAACAAAGGGTCATTCCGCGGTGACGGGTGTTACATTTGTACGCATTCTAACTGCTATAATTCCTAAATTAGAACAAAATTGTCTGCGTTTTGAGTATAATTCACTTCCTTTCAATGATATTTTAATTAAAACAAAACGTATTGGGAATTACTCAGGCGTTTAAATGCAATAATAGGTTTAAGCCCTGTGACAAAACAAAACGAATAGCTAAGTAGAGAGATAAATGATCTTCATTTCTGATAATTGTAAGAGATTTTGTGGATATATTGTTTTTTGAATTTTTTTTTGCAAGCAAAACTTGTGACGGGTGTTACAAGATTTGTGACAGGTGTTACGAGTACAAATTAAACAAAAGCTTATGTACACTTTGAGGCCTTATTTATTAATATAGACTATTAAAACTAGTATTATAAGATTTTAGATATTTTCTGTTCTATCATTTTTATTGTTTTTTTCGGGGTTCCTTTTGCTTCCTCTGTTCTTTTCTATGTCTTGGGTTTCTCATGTGTTTATCGGCGAAAATATTGATGAATTTCTTTTGAATTATGCAAATTGAGAATATAATACCTTTTAATTTTCTATTTTAACATATATTCGCAAATTATTTTTTTGCTCCTTGGTATCGATTACCGCGGAATGGCCCCAAATACAAATCATTTGTACTGTACCATTTAATTAGAAATAATTTTTCGTTATACAAAAAAGTCAATTATTCAAACCTGGAATAGCGCGATATTGTCGAGTGTTACGTTCGGTGTAACTTGAGCAGTGTTCGTGCTGCACAGAATATTTGAAAATTACTTTGAGCGCCCCCAGCCTTCCCTGCCTACATTTAAGAGGTTGTATGATAATTTGGGACATTATGATTCCTTCAGTAAGCCAAAGGACACGTCACATCACATGAGTGAAATTGCAGAAACAACTGTGCTAGCTTGTGTATTTCAACAAGTTGCAGCAGACGCAGGAACGAGTGTTAAAAAAAAACGCGTTTCATCCGTACTTATCAGTGTAACAAATTCTGCATGCTGGCGACTGTGAAAGACGACGGAGCAGCCCCACATAACATGACAGAACTGCGAAATCATTTAAATAAAGCTTTTCCCAATTCCTGGATTGGAAGAAACAGACCAGTTCAATGGCCTACTCGATCTCCCGATCTTTCTGTTTTAGATTTTTTTTTATGTGGAACGAAAAAACACAGTTTATACAAGAACTTACGAGAGAGTGGAAGACCTTAGAGGACCCTTTGAAGAAGCTTTCATGCTCATAAATAGGCGTTCTATTAGAAAAGCATGCATTAATAACAATGGCAGACTTTTTGAACATGAGTAATTATTAGGTGAAATTTTTTAGTTTTAAACATCTATTTATACTAGTACTCTGTTTATAAAGTAGAGTTTAATCATTTTTAAAAGTGTTCTTAATGTCTTTCTTGAATAACTAAGTTAAAATAAAAAAAAGAAACCCGAAAAACGGCTTTAAAGCTTAAAAAACGATAGATTTTATGAGGTCATAGCCACGTATGATTTCTATAACAAAAAGCGAAGTTTATGTCATCTCGAAAATGACAGCTTACATGCAAAATTAGATGGGATCGTCTAATTATAGTAGAGGATCCGCACTAGAAACGACCTTCACCCATCTGTTAAATGGGTGAAAAGTATTTTATATCAAATTTAAAATAGAAAATATATCTCGAATGGGTTGGCTAAAAAATTCCTGGCCAGACTATGATTAATTAAAAATTGAAAAATGACTGTATTAAATATTGCACTCATGAGTTTAATGAAAAAATTTAATACCAACCGAAAGTATGAAGCTTATAGAATATACAAACGTTGGGTTGTCTATTTTTTTCCTGGCGTAACTACTGGGTTGGCAGGTATAAACTGGTAAATCGATACTAGTTATTTTCACCTATTTGTTTAATAAATAAATCTTATATCAAAATAAGCGCTATTTAATTGCGAACACGGTGATGTAAGGTTGTCTGTAAAAAAATCTGGCCTGAATGACGGTTGTCGAGTTTTGAAAGGTGAAAGGTGAAAATTTTATGCGAGAGGAAACTTGTGACAAAGAGGTGCGAGTTAACTATCCCGTGCGATAGAAGAGGACGCAACATTGCAGCTGCACGCGACGTGACCGCCAGATGAAAGAGAGCGCGCATGCTATTTATTCGTGCAACAGAGAAGGATAGCGATACATTAGTAAATACTAAACATTATTTTGGAGCAACTGTCATTAGAGTTGAGAAAACAACGATAAATATTTAATACATTAAATATTAATATAACATAATATCATATATGTGGCATTACAATTTATCGCGTGCCTAATGCCAAAAAGGTATATGCTATATATAGGTCCACTGTAGGAACCAAAAAAGCATATTAAAAATTGTTTTTGCTTAATCGCTTTGAAATCCCTTCAAAAGCACAACTTCGTTGTGTAACCTATATAGCATATACCTTTTTGGCATTGGGCACGCGATAAATTGTAATGCCACATATATGATATTATATTATATTATATTATATTATATTATATTATATTATATTATATTATATTATATATTATATTATATTATATTATATTATATTATATTATATTATATTATATTATATTATATTAATATTTAATATATTAAATATTTATCGTTGTTTTTCTCAACTCTAATGACAGTTACTCCAAAATAATGTTTAGTATTTACTAATGTATCGCTATCCTTCTCTGTTGCGTGAATAAATAGCATGCGCGCTCTCTTTCATCTGGCGATCACGTCGCGCGCAGCTGCAATGTTGCGTCCTCTTCTATCGCACGGGATAGTTAGCTCGGACCTCTAAGTCACAAGTTACCTCTCGCAAAAAATTTTCCCCTTTCAAAACTCGACAACCGTCATTCAGGCCAGATTTTTTACAGACAACCCTACATCACCGTGTTCCTTTTTAGCGCTTATTTTGATATAAGATTTGTTTATTAAACAAATAGGTGAAAATAACTAG